>JALLBJ010000727.1:0-13629 GCA_036940105.1 Skeletonema potamos | reverse complement strand
GAGGCAGTAGAGCAATCCAGCGCATCACAGAGGTGGTGCAGCGAAGCGGAGCCACGCTCCCTTGCATGTACGCAATGTAATGGGGTACCATACATAATATTATTATGTTGTATTTAGTGTGTCATTCATGATGACGACGTCCATAAATATTCGTTGAGAGTTGAGATAGAGTGAAGGGTGAAGGTAAAGATTAGCCTCTCTCGTTACTAAATTATTTGGTAACCAAGGATGAAACCTAAAATACCGAAAAGCAAAAGGAACATCCATCCCCCCGCTTCCGCCGCCACCGCGGACGGTGAAAAAAATGGTAGCACCACCATTAGAGATGACTCTGGCCGCTACATCGGCGTGACTTATCGCTCCCGACGCAAAAAATACCAAGCTCGTATGTATCGGGGCAGTCATGAATACAATTTAGGTCTGTTTGATTTGGCTGCAGATGCAGCGTTGGCTTATGATGCGGCTCACAGAGTGGCCGGGGGGAAAGGGTCGTCCTCGGCCACCGCTCCATCACCATCACCGAAAACTAGCAAGGGTGGTTCATTCTCTGTGATTACTGGTGCGGAAGAAATTAAATATGCTTTGGACTGGATTGACTGTGCGGACGAGATGGAGAGACCTTCGGGCTTGCCTGAAGACGATCCGGTGCACTTGAATTTTCTTCGTCCATCTGATTTCAGGCAAGCCAGAGAGAAGGAAATTTCTTGTTATAAAGACAAGAATAACATCAGCAATAGCGATGATGATATAGTATTCCCAACGGAGACTGAACTCAAATTGCGTGTCAAGCAGGAAATATTGAATATTGCAAAAACATATGTGGCTCACCAGGCCAAGACCTCGGGTTCTCGTGACGAAGGCAGCGATTTGACAAGTAGTAACGACGACGAAGAAGATTTGATTGGCGATGACGCCACCCACGGGGCACACAAAGCGGGTGCTCGTCCGGCGAAGAAACGAAAATTGCAACACTTTAACGTGAGCGCTGGTTACGACGATTGTCATGAGGAAGCCAAAACTCTATTGTCACTTAACAAGAAAAGCTCAGGAGAATCGAAAAAGGCAGCCCGGGCACAAAAACTTATGGAATTTATGTCTGGTGACAATGCTACAGATGATAGTAATGTCGAACAAACCTCCATATTAAACCAGGCAGATGATTCAAAAGAGGATCCCCATGGCAACAACGACAGAAATCGGACAGCATCCGATGCTGAGACCATCCAGCAGCAATTACAACAGAACTTAGCACGGCAACAGGCGCTAACAATTGATAGTTTTCACGGCTCGTTTAATCAAAGTGCATTGATGAGTAGTCTCTTGAGCCAATATTCTTTGGAGCAAGTACTTCGCTTTGCTTGCGAACGTCCTGACCTTGTCAACGAAGAGACAATCCAGGAGTTTGTACGGGCTCAGAGAACAGATATGTCGCAACAATTAGTTCACAATAATAATCAAACGGATTTGTTGTATGCGCAGCTTCAGGCGGCGATGATGACTGGTGGACATTTCAATCCAACCCAGCTGCCCGTGGGTATGCAGGCGTTGGCGGCAGAGTCAAAACAGAGTCGTGACAATACTCAAGGAAATAATGCCAAGCAAATGAGCCAAGGAGGCGCAAAATATGGTGCGGACACTCAGCACGATGGGCAAGCAGCTTTCGATGAATCGCCATTTTTGATGAAAGTACTCGAAGAATACCAAAAGCAAGGGTTGGGCAACCAGGATCAGGCAGCATTGAGAAAAAAGATTACGAATGAAGCTAAAAGGGCTGCTCTAGCACAAAAACTATCGATTCATCTTTCTAATGAGGTGGAGGCATCTATCGCGACGGAAACACCCAAAATCGATAAAAACGAGAAAAGCGTCAGCAAACCTGCGCGTGGAGGTTGTTCAAAAGAAAAGGCCACTTCTGCTGTCAAAAACGCAGTTAGTGGCACAGAAAATGAGGACAAGAAGGTATCATCAAAACCAGAAGTTAACTTTGCCGGAGGAAATAACTTTTCAGGTGTCGGTAACTCTTCTGATGTTGGGGTGGATATTTCTAATGAAATGTCTTCAAGTTTCCCTGGTTCTATGCCATTTGTCGGTTTTCAGCAAACTCTGCCTTCACTGCAAACAATGGACCCTTTTCAACAAGCTATTCTCCAACATGCCATGGTGAATGGGAACGCGCAACAATACCAGTATTTGTCTGAACTTCCCGCACAAGACGCTGCATATAGACTCCAGCAACGATTGATAAACGAAGAATATAGATTGCAGCAATGGAGACAAACGCTCCACACTCAGGCATTACTGCCGTATCTGAATCTGGGAGGATTTGGAGTCTCGGGGTCAAATAATGTGCTCAACCACATGCCAAGCAATAATGCCTTCGCTGGTGGACTTACCAATAGTCTCATGCAGCAAAGTATGAATAATAACAACCAAGAAGTGCTGCTTCAGCAAGCATTGGCCCTCCAAGCTAACCAAAATGCATCTATGAGTGGTGTTATGCAGCCACCAGCAACAAATGAGCAAATGCTTCTTGCAGCAGCACAAAGCCAAGGCATTGATGCTGGAACATTGGCTCAATTACTCATGAGTCAAGGAGGAGTATCCCAACCCCCGTCATCGTCCAAGCCTAAGGATTAGGATAAGTATGTATTGTAGGACTAATGATTACTGTTAGTTTCTCTGCTTGTCATTATGATGTAAACCTGTGGTAGGTTATCTTGTACTTAGGGAGAAGAGAAATGAGAATCCAATCGGGCGAATATTGGGTATTGATTCCGACGTACGTAAACAGCTTCCAAATTTTTGCATTCAGAAATGAACAACAAATTTGCCAGAGTCCCAACTCTTCTCAATCCTCGAACGAATACAAGGTTGATTGATCAACCATTGGATAAAAGAAGACGAATAAAGAAGACGAATATATTTAACGAATAATCATCTTCTACTGAAAATAGCATCAGAATACAGCTGTAGCATGTATGGTATTTCCACACGTCGATGGTACGGCGGTCTCGTCGGCCTCGCATCCATCCTCTCGAGGGCTGCTGCTCAAAGCGATGGTGTCATCCGAGAGATCACAACTACCACCGCAGGCGGGAGGCTTCAAGACGGAGTCATGTTTGACGTGGAAGTAATTGTGGGCTATGGCAATTCTACAGCGGTAGATCCAACTGCAGGTGTTCCGAATGGAATCACTGTCATGGGGATGGGCATACTCACGCCATCAGAGGACTCTGTGTGCGTAGAAATATATTCAAAATCTGGTTCACATGAAGGTTTTGAATCAGATTCTGCAGCTTGGACTTTTCTAGGCTCTGTATCTGTGGTGGGACAAGGCAGAGATACTCTTACGCCTATTCCTGTTGGATCCTTTGACTTCGGTGACGCAACTTTTGTACCCGTTGGCGGAAAAAGGAGCTTCTATGTGACTACTCAAGACCAGTCGATGCGATACACAGCATATCCCGACGGGTCTCAACCAACAGGTTCATTGTTTATTAGCCAGACTATACCATTGGGTATCACAACTTCCGAACGGTCTGTAGCATCTGAGTTGAATGTAAACATCTACACAGGTGTTGCGACAGATTACGCCTTTGGAGCTACGTGGAAAGATCGAATGTTCAATGGAAGACTCCTCTACACTCTTGGAAGCGATACCAGCAATGTTCCTGTTGACCCAGCTGCCGAAGCTGCGAGTCTAGGGAAGTCAACTTGCGATGAAGCTGTCGTTTCTACGGCTGATTCTACTCTAAGTCAACCACCAACTGACGAGGACTCCACGCTCAAAGCTCTTGCCACGATTTTGGCCGGAGGATTTCTTCAAGCTGCAAACATGTTTGATGTATCTGTCCCAAGCGTGGAACAAGGAGGTCCAGAAGGAGGTGTCACGGTACTTTCCATGGAGATGTCTACCTCCTCCACTGAAGAAATTTGTGTTGAGGTGTATTCCAAGAAAGGTACTTATGTTGGATCTGAAGAGAATGCATCTGATTGGACCATGCTAGGAGCCGTGACCACCACTGGGCAAGGTGCGGGTGTATCGACTCGGCTTCCGCTTGGAACATTGGATCCTGTACATATCGCTCCTGGAGAAAGACGTGGGTTCTACGTCGCGATGCCTGAGCCTGTGATGCGTTACACCCAGCCCGTACAAGGTGAAAAGGCAGGAGACGTCTTCACTAGCAATAATGAGATACAAATCCATGTAGGTTCAGTCAATGGCTTTGGTTTTGAAGGCTATCAATCAAATCGTATTTGGAATGGTGCCATAATTTATTCTGTTGGTGTTCAAGAAGATGGGAAATTCAGTCAACTCACTGCGGACGATCGACCAAGGTCTTGCCATGTTCCTGGTGTAGCTGGTGATGATAGTGCGACAGATGCTGACGCTGATACTGATGCAGTCTCCGATGCTACCCCGGATGCGGGTGTTGACACGGATGTTGGTACTACGACGAATACTGATGCTGCTGCCACGGATTCTGAAACTGATGTTGATACTACCACCGATGTCGACGCCGATACTACTACGGATGTTGATACTGATACTGCTGCAGATTCGCATGAGGCTACTGCAACTGTCGATCCTGGCACTGACGAAGTCACAGACTCGGTTATTGATGAAAACGACACATCTCTCTCGGGATATTGTGATGCAGCAAGCTCTAATTCCGCTGGTGTCTCGAAGGAAGTTATATTGAACTACAAGTATGCTATGATTACCGATGATGAAGCGAGTACCAACGGTGCAGTTTCCAGGATGGAAGAAGAAATTCATGAAGTCATGATTATTGCTATGTGTGCGGTCGGGGGCACTACAAGAAGGAAGTTGCGAAGGTTACAATTACAAGAGGCTGCTTCAGAAACCTTTATAGGGTTCAAGTCAGCACCTGAAGATGTCGTAAGTAGTGAGGGTTGTCCTAATACAACGACTATTCCTGAAGGAAGGGTGTGCAGTGTAGTGCATGGAGGAGTAACTGCAGTTGTCTCAAATGATGCGAACGAGACTGAAGTGAAAGAAAGTTTGTCATCGGTCCTCCAACAAGTTCTGTCGAATGCTGCCGTTGCCGCCGATATCGGTGTTGTGGGTACTTCTTATATTTCGAGTGGCGAGCAAGGAGGAACTGAAGACCAAGTACCAGCAGCTGAGGAAGAACAATTCTCGACAGGAGGAGATGCTGTTGTGGCAAAGGTGGAAGGATCGACCAACACTAATGCTGAGGATGCTGCTTTGAGCACTACTCAAATCATCATTATTGCTGCAGTCTGTGGATGTGCCCTGCTCGTTGTTCTCCTTAGTATGGTCCTTGCTCGTAGGAAGAGGAGTAAAAGGGCAGATGAAAAGGCATTGTTCAACGAATTTCCCAACGAAGGTTACGGTGATATTCAAAATCTTGCATTCCGTAAAAGTGACGATCCGCTGGACGACTTTCCGAGAAACACCCACTCTTGGGGTTCTTCGGAGGGCATTGAAACCGCCAAGTTTGCTTGGCAAGACGCTGCTGTGATCTTAAACGAGCAGGATGAAATTTCGATTATATCCAGCGATAGATCAAAGCATGCGCCAAGCGCGTTTTTCCCTCTTAGCTCGGGAAACTCCGTCAGTTCAAGATCGAGCAGTAGGAAGAACGTGGAGTTCATCAAGGCTGGACGTAGTTTTGCCTCGAATAGATCAAGCCAACCAGAGGACACTGTGGATCTATAAGCAAAAGTGTAGCTAGCTGTTTGTGTGGTTGTAGGTTATCAAATAATGTTTGTTCTGTTTTTCTTCGAGTTAAGGAGAGGGTTACTTAATACGAGATAATCCTCTCATCAAAAGTAATACTTCTATAAAAATTAATTTTGATTCTGAGACAATGTCTCATGTATCTTTGTCTCCTCGTCTCAGCCGCTTCGCCCCTTCTAACGGCATATATCTACATCACCAAATACATGATCCCCGTGCAAATACCTTCATTCGAGAGTGAGCTGTTGATAATCTTTCCGTCAATCAGGCGTTAATTGCATAAAAAAGGTAGAAAGGGTATTTTCGTAAATTTCTCCCCACCAATCGGATGAGTCTGACATATCACACAGTCACAAAATAATTGCTTTTACTCCTCTGATGCTTTGTAGTCGAATAAGTGAGCAACAATGATAGTAGTGTCATCGATCACCTGCTCTTCCTGCATCCACCTAGCATTTGCCTCTTTCACCAAACAATCAACCGCCTCGGCGGGACCAGGGGTAGGGAAAAGAAGTTCTATGGTCTCATCATTGTCAACAAACTCCCACAATCCATCTGTAGCAACTACTATGACTCTGTCAGAAGAAGGATCCAACTCTTTCTCGGTAAATTCGGGATCTGAAATCACCCCTGCAGTATGTGCAACAGCGTCCCCAAGCGACCTAATTTAATTCAGGTGAAGTTGGGAGGTTTTGAGCTAAAGTTGACAAATAGGAGTAACAAACATTTCAGAAAATAAGCAGGAAGGGGGAAAGGAGACTTACCGTGACATGGCAAGTCCAGGGACATCCATATGCCCAAGCCAAACACGAGGGGGGCCATCAATACCATCGTCATATTCAACAGCAAAGACCCTCCCTCCTGCTGCGAGAATACGCTCCTTCTCTCCGGGAGAATCAGGCTTGTGATCGTGAGTAAATTCCTCCGCCACCAACTTCCCGTTCTTCTCGAGACCCAGAAGTACACGAGAATCCCCAATATTCACGCCAATCAGCTTATTTCCCCGAATAATGGCCATCGACAACGTTGTCCCACTGAATTCGGTATCAATACGAAAGTTGCGAATAACCTGATGCTCTACTTTCGCAATAGCATCGGCGGCCGCCGTTTTGATGTCAGTGCCCCAACTGGGGTGGGACATCATCTCCATAGCCAGCTGATCACGGAATTGAGCAGAGACTCCGTCACCATGTTCGCCATGTCCATCCAAGACACAAAGAATGAGCGTGTTAGTAGCGGGGTCATCCGCCATGATGAGGGCATCCTGATTCTTCTTACGGGGATTGTATGGAGCATGCCCTTTCTTTGATACTCCCGAGTATTCGGTGACAGCACATCGAAGGTGAAGATAGTGCTACGATACAAAATCATGAAGTACACAAATAAGACGACAAGAAAATTGATCGAACAGCAATTAGCACAAACGAGACAACGCAGTTCAACACCTAATCAACGAAAAAATCTTACATCTTCAGTCACCTCGGGTTCTTTCGCACTCTTCTGACTTATTGACGCTGCCGCTCCATCAATATTCTCGCTGTCACCCTGCACTGTGAGACGACGACGGATTTTTGAGATGATCCCCCCCTTTAATTTTGGAGCAGCAGCAGTGGTTGGTCGTACGGGAGAGAGAGGCTATCGTTAGTTTGATCATAAAATAAGGCTTAAATGTAACGCATAAATGTCTCTGATGACCCTGAACAGAGAGAGAATTCCGTCTCCTGTCGCCACACTGACGCCACGACACTCAAATCTCAAAAACAGCTGTAATTGCATATTATAACGCTCAAACTATCCGAAGAGCGTAAACTATGGATCATCTACACATTTCATCGCGAGATATAGAGGTCATAGAAATTAATGTCTATGCCAGCCCGAGCTTCCAAAACCGTACCTTCTTTTTGTCTTTTGTGCCATTGGAATTGTCTGCAACATAATTCTCCGCGTGGATGACGGAATGAGGCTTGGCGTCACTCATCTCTATTGGCTGATGGGGCGGTTTGAGGCTGTATGTGAGCCGTCTTTGTCTCCAAAGAGGCTGCTAGGAGGAACTTCTTATCTTTTGCATTGATTGCAAAAAAATAAAAAGAATGGCCAACTAAATCGGCAGCCGGGAGGGGGCAAGCGTTGGGGCAAATACTCGCGTTTAGGGGCGATGCCCTCTCATTGGAATTCTTCCATAGTGCAAAACCTGTCTGAAAAATGAGATCATGCCCTCGAGCCCTCTTTTGTTCGTGGTGTTGCGCGCGTCCGCGTGTCCCCTGCATGCGCGTGTCCCCTGCCCCTCGCTGCTTCTGCGAAGACTCTATCCCGCTCTCGCTATGTTATCGCAGTTCTTCCCTCTTCCACGTAGACAAAGTGTTGCTTGGAATAAGAA
This sequence comes from Skeletonema potamos, assembly GCA_036940105.1. Lineage (NCBI taxonomy): Eukaryota > Bacillariophyta > Thalassiosirophyceae > Thalassiosirales > Thalassiosiraceae > Skeletonema > Skeletonema potamos. The sequence continues at coordinate 5,524 of JALLBJ010000727.1, read as the reverse complement.
AAATGAAGATCTTGCATCTTGCAGTGATGGAGTTGAAATGAGCTTTCATTTATTGTTTGTAGTCTTTCATCTTTCATCACCTATTATTTGTTACCGAAGCCCGAAGCAGTAGTGTCTATCTTGCTCTTCAATTATAATGAAATACCTTTCTTATCTACCATGGGCCGCAGCAACCGCAGCTTCTCTCCCTTTGAGGAGTTCTGCATTCGCTCCGTCCACTACATCTTCATCTTGCCAGAAGCGAACAAAACGAACGTCGTCATCCATGAATATGGTGATGCCAGAAATGGACAATTTACAACATGTTTCAAAGATGATTATTGATAATAGCGATGCTATCCTTGCTCAAACGTCCAATTGGTTAGCCGATGCGTCTGCCGCCACAGCCGACGCCCCAGTTGATCCTCTTGCCACAGACAATGGGTTGTGGGAAGCTTACATATCGCTTTACAAAGGTGGATTGGCATTCGTTCACGATAATATTGTCGATGAACCTCTTCGAAAGATGGGTATTACGCAAACTTGGGGACCGTCCATCTTTTTGTTTACTGCTGGTGTTCGCTCGCTCCTCATTCCATTCTCCATCCAACAAAACAAATCTTCCGAGTACATGAAGGCGCTTAAACCATACACAAAGAAAATTAAGGACAAGTACAAAGATGAAAATATGCGAAACCGTGCCACTGCCAAACTATATGAGGATGCCCAGCAAAATCCATTGGCTGGATGTATTACGTCCTTTGCTCAAATTCCTATCTTTTTAGGATTATACCGGTCGGTAACTCGCCTTGCGGCCGATGGTAGATTGGATGAGCCATTCTTGTGGATTCCATCATTGCAGGGCCCCGTTTCTGCTGAGAATAATTACCGTGGTATGCAGTGGCTTACGGAAGGTTGGGTCGATGGTGCACCGTCAATGGGCTGGGAAGCTACGTTGCCTTTCCTTGTCATGCCAGTGGTCCTCGTTCTAATGCAAAGCTTCACAATGGCAGTCCTGCAGCCGCCTGAAGATGAAAGTCAAAGTGAGGAAGAGAAGGAGCAGTTGAAAACTACTCAGACTGTCCTGAAGTTTCTTCCCTTGATGATCGGGTTCTTCTCGTTGCAAGTACCTGCGGGATTGACTATATACTGGTTCACATCCAACTTGTTCACCGTGTCGCAGAGTCTGGCCATTCGCGCTTACTATAAAGCCAATCCTCCAGCGATTGAGCTTCCAGACTATTGGAGTGCATTGGATAAGGACACTGCAGAAATGACGTCTGATGAGAAGAGAGAAGCAGCCTTGATGGGGCTCTCGACTGGCCCTAGCTTTGATCAACTCATGGATGAAGCCAAATTCCATTATGTTGTCAAGAGAGAACCACTTCGGGCGAATAGTGATGCTTGGACACGTGTTAATGGCAGCAAAGACATCCCTGAGGAACTGAAAGCCTGGGTTGCCGCTGCCCCCAAAGTGGAAGAAGTTGAGACGAAGAGTGAGGCTGCATCTGTTACGGCGTAGAGCGCACTTCTGCATTTTATCTTGGAAGTAATGCGTGTCAATTTAATATTATTTCTACTATATTTACTCCACGTATTATCGTATTCTGAAAGACGGTTCTTCGATCAAAAGTTGAAACAGCTAGCTGTAGCCGCCACACGACCCTGTTCCTTTCTATTATGGCAGATGTCTAGGGGTATCTAAGTAGCAACGAAAAATGAGGTGCACTCGTTTTGACTCAACACGTTTCGTTTGATTTTATTCACAGTTGGGGGGTGCGCACATAGCGAGTTTTATCGCGGCAGGCGGCAGCTCCAGCGCGGGGGGCGGTTTGACGTGCTTGTCTATTGCGTGTGACAATGTGTCGAGGGGGGGGGTGTCAACGAAGGCTGATAGTATTCCACAGCCGCCACCCTCCGTGTTCGTTAGATTAACCGCTCAATGGAGTAGTAGTTGCTATCCCCACACGTATGTAAAGCCAACATGAAGGTCTCTTGCACTGGCTGATTCAAAACTATGATGCGCCTAAGCAGCTGTTGTGGGGTTGCCTCGACTTTGTTCCCGTAGCTATAGGTCGAACATCAAGAGCCGCATGCTTAGGGTATCTAGCTAGAAGAACAGAGACATTTTTACATCTCTACTATCGTCAGTATGGTAGATATGTAGATCTTTGCCTTCGGCTCATTCCTGGCACTATGCTGAAGAAGAAAAGAAAGATTCGGTCGACTTCAATTGCCTACTTTCAACTAAAAGCGTTCTTTTTTCGAAAATTTATGGTGACGTTCATGGAATGAGAAGAGTTCCGCCCATAGAAGTGTCATGTCATTGAGTATTTCTAGGGTAATCATCTGGACTTCTCGTTATGGTCACGACTGCAATGGGAAAGGTGAAGTGACGTGCCCAACTCTCCATAAAATCAGTGAAAGGTAATACCCAACATCAAATAATAGAAAGCTACGAAAAGAATACAATGGCTGAACAGATACCCGTCAAAAAGGTCGGTGGTAGATCAGCAGCATCTGGGAACGCAACCGATTTCATCTCATCCGGCGGCTACCGGCAGGACATATCTCGAAGTATGAGCAACTTGATTGGAGAAGACTATGATAATGATAGCATTTCGAGCAAAGAGGAAGGATATCAGAGAGATGATTCACGAGACCTAGAAGACATGGCTGAGGAAGAAGGCGTCTCTAGTGAACACAGAGCAGAGAGACCTGCAATAGCACGGAAACGAGTGAAGCAGAGAGTCAACCCAGGTGAAGAAGAGACCCAGATCATTCCCCTATCACTTGGTCCTTACATTGATCATAGTCGCGATCCGATCATTGATGATCCTCCCTTTGCACCGCTGCAGAGAATGGCCAACTTTCCTGAAACGTTATTCGCCATTCTGAGCAATGAAAGTCTCTCAAACATCATAACATGGATGCCTCATGGAGTAAGTTTGACCTATTCTTGTCCGCTGTGTCTCGTTTATTGATGCTGATGTCGATCTAACTTGTCTTTTTTCATCTGACCTTGATACTTTCAGCGCTCCTTTACCATTTTGGATAGAAGTGAATTTGTTCGGAGCGTGCTGCCAACCTACTACCGGACAGCTCGGATGGGAAGCTTTTCCAAGCAGCTCAACGGATATGGTTTCACCAAGATCAAGCTGGGTGTGAATCAATACACGTATTATCATCCATTCTTTCTACGAGGTCTTCCTCATTTGGTCAAGAATATCAAACGAAATGTCTCGGTGGCATCACCTGCTAAAGGTGGGAGGCAAATGACAGAGGCTGACTTAGAAAGAATAAGTGCTGAAGCGCCTCTCCCAGACAGAGTAGGTGCGACTTGTGGTGCTAACGCCGCCATCCAGAAGATCAATAATCAATACAATATAAATCAACTTCAAGAAGAAGAACCCTTTGAACCATTGGATCGGGCACAAGCTCTTGCGGCATCATGTCCCTATCCTCCGGACATCACGTCGAGCAACATTCACGCAAGTCAGCTTGGAGGACATGCTTTGCCACCGCCTGTAAACTATCAGCCGATGCTTCCACTTTCAGCAATGTCACAGTTTCAAAACATTGCGCCATCTGTAAACTCTCCATTTCTCTTGGGGGGTTACAACCTCCCGCCATTGGGTAGAGGTGTGCCTGCTCCAGAAGTACCTGCTCCAGCCGGCTGGGACGGGGTAACAAACGCATTATTGCAAGCTTTTCAGACGGCTCAAGTCCAAAGGCAGCTCCAAGAACAGGCGCATCAAGCTCAACTCACGCTTCTCGCCAACGCACTTGCAGCTGATTTGCAAAACACACAAAGCCACCTCCCATACCCTCCTCTCACTCCTTCGCAAATAGGAATACTCAGCAGTGCCATGGCAACCTTGAATTCTGCCCGAAACATTCCTTCGACAATTTATACTCCACGATGGCTGTCCTTGCTACAGCAACCACAACTGTTTCAGCAGCCGCAGCAGCAGCAGCAGCGGAATAGCAACTTGAATGATGGCTCAAACTTCTTTCCAAATAATACAGAACAGACTGATGAAAATGAAAATGAACAAAACAATATGTAGGGCAGATGTGCAATCAGCCGCACTGTAGAATAGTTACTTGACGACGATGATTCTTTCTTTGTAGATACTTGCTTTTAGAAATAGACTTGCTTATAACTTTGATAAATGAACACTGCAATCTTTGATCGAAATGTAACGTGTGCGTCTTTATATCATGATATTTTTTCTGGCAAGTCTCTGCAAGAAATAAATGCGTTTAATTCCTCTTTCCACCTGGCTGGTAGTCCTTTGGCTTCGGTACCTTATCCAAAAACGAATTGTCGTCTTTATCATACCAATCTCTGTGACCAGTATCAAAATATTTGGTGTACTCTTCTTGATATTTATCACGTAGCATTTGTATAAATCCCTCTTGTGGGTGCTGCTGTTGTTGTGTATTATTTGTCTCTGGACCGTCACCTGTTCTCCCTTGAATCATCTTACTTCCTAGTTGATAACCTTGATAGCAGAAGAGACCGAAAAAAGTTGTAACAACCGACTTGTGGAGGAAGTCCGCGATTTTAGTTGTGAAACTCATGGCATATGATATTGATTGAAATTATTTGAGTAGGGAAAATATGCTAATAAAGAGAGAGAGAGATGTCAAATGCAGTCCAAAATAATATTCAGGCACGTGCAAGTTATTCCGTGATCGTCGAGTCGTCGGGCAATCTGGTCCTTCTTTGTGAAAAAGGCCCTGGTTTTTTGCTGAGTCTGCTCAGCGAGTTTTCGACGACGACAAGAAGTAAGTAGATACATACTTATGGTGATATGAACGTATGCAGGATGCACTAGAAACCCTAACCTAATCTGACATTTGGCTTGTGACAGTACAGCGTTCTTCAGTTCTCGGGGGATTTACATACAAAATACAAATTCCTACGTAGGTTTGGTACTTGTGACGTATTGAGGGTATGATAATCTAATGGGCCAACTTTTTCCGCCAACTCACATCAAGCGCCCCACCGCACAAAAGATGCCAACCATGGCCCAACAAGACCCAAAAATCCGACGGCCCATGCTCACTGGATATTGATCATCCCCTCAATGCTAAGCGTTTATATCGCCCAATATACCTAAATATTTGAATAAGTCCTTTACCTTGACCTGATAACAATAATTATGGGCGCCAACAAGAAAGTTCTACAAGCATTCTATGCCATCACAGATTCGGCCGTCCTCTACCAAGATGAGTGGATTTCGGATCAAGGTTGGGCTAATATATTGACTAGACACTATCCAGGTAAAGTCAAAGATATGAAAGACTTGCGCACAACAGTGGTCAGGACTCTCAATGCTTTAGCTGGAACGTTTGATAGTAGTAATATCAACAAAGTGTATGTGGCAAAATTCACCACGCAATGCCCTTTCACCAAGACAGATCGGATGGTTCACTACTACTGCCGCGGAATATCGTAAGCAAAATACCTCCCGAGCCGAGTACTGCCGCCGATATTAGTTGCGCCTACGCAAGTAGTCATCGCATGTCAAATAAC
>JALLBJ010000726.1:0-13653 GCA_036940105.1 Skeletonema potamos | reverse complement strand
GGAAAAAGCGCGCATCGCGCAGCGTTTCGACGTCTTTCAGCGAATGAACCGCAACGTCGATGACGCCCGCGTCGAGCGCCGCGTCGAGTTCGCGTGTCCACAGCGCCTTGCCGCCGACCTCGGCGAGCGCGCGGTCCTGGATCCGGTCGCCCGTCGCGGTCATCGGCACGATTTCCAGCGCCGCGACGTCGATGGCATGGGCGGCGATGAGCGCCGCCATCGCCATATGCGCCTGCGCCATGGCGAGCGGCGAGGCGCGTGTGCCGATACGGAGCGGTTTATCCGGGGTCGGAAGATGGGTCATCCGGCCGCTGCTAGCGCGGCTTGCCCTTCCGATAAAGGGGCGGGTAAAGGACGCGCAACAATATGACCCTGATCCTCGGCCTGGAATCGAGCTGCGACGAAACCGCAGCGGCGCTTGTCGACAGCGACCGGCGCATCCTTGCGCACCGCGTCGCGGGGCAGGAGGCCGAACACCGCCCCTATGGCGGCGTCGTTCCCGAGATCGCCGCGCGCGCGCATGTCGACCGGCTCGCGCCGATCGTCGAGGGCGTGCTCGCCGATGCGGGCGTCACGCTCGCCGACGTCGATGCGGTCGCGGCGACCGCGGGGCCGGGCCTGATCGGCGGCGTCATGGTCGGGCTCGTCACGGGCAAGCCGCACGAAGAGGTGAGGCAGCAGGCTACCTTGAAGAAGATGATGATCGAGCACGAAATGGTCCAGACGCTCCTCCATTCTCTCGAAGGAAGCGGAGGTCTTCTTCGGATGATGCTTCAGATGACGACAGCTGGAATGAAAGATTGCGTCCGCGGAAGAAGTCCTCTCGCAAATGATAAGAATGGTTGGACTTAGCAACGCATTCGATTTTGCATTACAATTAGGGAGAGACACTGAAACCATGCGACCGATTATGAGGGAGACCAGACCACTCTTCATTTTAAAAGAGAAGAGAGAAGAGCTTTCTCTTTATGTTTACTTAATGTGTAATGTGCACCTTGATAGATAACGGATACAGAACTAATATTACTTATCATCATAATATTAATATCCAAATACTTACTCGCAGTCGAGATTTAGAACTCTTTTGCGGAACTAACATAATTCATAACATAACATTCAAGTCGACTACAGTAACTTTTCTTCTTCACCTGTGTGGATGATGTAGCTGAAGTAACTATTCATTTCAAATTGACAACTCATTCTTCGCCGTCGCCATGCCCCCCTTCATCTCGTTCTTCCCTCTCTTCCACTTTGACATACTCTTCAATCCGCTTCACCCACTTCTCAACGGGCGGAAGCAAAAGAAACAAAGCTTGAAAGGCAGAGATGGCAGCCATCAAAAGCATGAAGTTATCAGTTTTTGCGGTCGTGTAGGCTGCAATAGACATGATGTTTGAGGCACCATTAGTAGGTCGAAACCAAGACCCCAATGAGGAAAAGATTGCCTTGGCAATGAATGCACCGATTCCAGCTTGCATGAACTTGTTAATCGCATTACCCAACACTTTGTACTCAGTTGGAGACACACGGAAAGTCAACTCGTCCATTGCTGGTAGAAAAAAGGGGTATGCAACACCACCAAAGAAATATATCAATGCTTGCCAACCAATATTGATCATTTGTCCCGTCTCTGCGTAAACACGACGAAGTCTTTGATCAAAGCATACATTAGCAGATAAAACAATGTCAAAATGAAAGCACCGACAGACACTCTCTTCGTCGTGCAGAGGTAAATGTTCTTTCTTTCCAGGTAGGGGTAGAAGGCCCTATTGAGAAGAATACCAACGATGCATGTGGTAATGTTCATTACAGTTGACATGTTTGTTCCGGCAAACATTCGAGGGTGTTTCATCGAGACAGACTGAGGGATCATAAACGTGAGGACTTGCGTATATGGAATAGACATTGGGATGAATATGCCTTGTACAGGAATGACTTTACAAACGGAGTTACTGAGTTAGACAGGTAAGATGGGACAGAAAACCATCTTCGTCTCATAGAAGCTTGATTCACTTACTCAGCAGCAAACGCATTGCAGCATCTACAAGATCGTCTCGTACACTACCCCCTTTGCTTGCTTTAACTTTATTAAAGCCTGGCACAGCAGGAACAATCCGCCCTTCTTCGGGAGCTCTTTTCCAGCAGAAGCTTGCCTGCAAAAAAGCTTTCCATGTGAGGAGAATGTCTTTGTAATTCAACTTTCGTACCACATACCTCTTGGTATAAAAGCAGAAAAGGATTGTTGCGATGCAAACCATGATTGCAATGAAAAGGAACGCCCCAGGTACTGAAGCATTCGCAATCAAGGAATAACCGACTGTTGACAATGTCCCCCCAGCAGCATTAGCGACAGTTGCCCAGACAAAAAACTTTTCGATTTGATCGTCTTGCAAGATTGGATCTGAGTTTTGCACGTAGAATATATTGAGAGCGCGGAGCGCGGGAGATAACGGAGTTTGACTCATCAGATAAGGAGAAAAAGAATATGAAATGTCTAAAATCAACTAAAGCCTTCATGTCGCACTACTTACGAAACTGCTTTGCTCCGAAAATATCACCTATTGTATCAACCCCTCCTCCCCCGACAGGGTACAAATACAACATACCAGTCTTGAGGGCTCTATGGGGGAATGTTCCTCCACCCAAGAGGAATGGCCACGAGGATAGGAATATGAGGATTGCACCCGGAACAAAGAAGACGAACAGCACGATAATCAAGACCCAGTAGTCTCCAGTGATACAGTCCGCCGCCAGTCCAACGAGAAATGGCACTGTGTTGAGCAAGGCGGCTGTGGTGGCGACATATTTGGCAGCTTTTTCGTTCGAGAACCCAGGACTCCAGTTCGGCTGGTATTGGCCTGTAAAGAAGAGATAGCGAGATGATCAGTGTTTGTGCGTAAGAGCAGGTGAGTTTAGCTGGTTATTTCAATATGGGCTGCTTTCGTTTTTGCATACACACTACAATACAAAAGTAATGAATTATTCAACTCACCGGTTAAGAACCCTGGATTAATAAGCATATACCCGTACCACGACGATCTCTCCACAAATCGAAGGAACAAAATTACCCAAACAGAGTGCTTGAATGGATCAACCGCGAATTCATACGTTCCGGTGTGACTCTTCCACACCAGTGAACTTCCGATACCCCCGCCGTCGGCGGCGGCAGCTTCATTGAGATCCTCCTCGTCACCGCCGCTCTCATCTACTACAGCATCTTCTACCTCGAACTCGAGTGGGGAGGTCGCCGCCGTTGCCCTGTTATCTACCCAATCATCATTTGTAAATGGATGTGTATGTGTATCGTTCATCTTCATGACCCCAAAGCCTGGCCTGAATTATGCAGATCTCTGCGTGTAATGGTTCGTTTTTTCAAAGAGCTGAGAATATTAATCATCTCGAGTGATAGGATCGAGGGAACCTTGGGTTGTTAATGTTTGGAGAGACTCCGCTCAATAAATTTTTTTGCAATGAAACTCCTAATCCTTACAATCTCGAGATACATCCTTCTATCCTGCAGGTGGGGGGATCCCACCCTGATCCCACCCTGTCCGCTCTCTCTCTCTAGAGATGGTTATGGGATGGTACATACTTTGTTATTTAAAGAGAAAACACCGTGCTTTGGCGTAGAGAGTGGGGTTGGAGATGCCGTCCGACTGAAGATTTTTTGTTGAATTTGGCGCCAGCGTCAATTTCCGGTTTGGGGTGGTGGCCGGCGCGCGAGGAATACACGCGAACGTCTTCCTCGGTACCTTGTATGTAGAGGCAGGGGATAAGTAAGTTGTAATGAGCTTTTTAGCTCTCCTTCCTCCTCTCGGCTTTCTTTGAAAAGAATGGAAGAGAAAGCTCTGCATCTCGGGCTAATTACGCATTTGAGAGAGCATATGAATTGCATGGACATATAACGGATCGATAGGAGTTGCTACATCTCTTATAATATTATCTAGCTGCTCTATCAAGATTCTTCTATTATTTTGAACAAATCTATCCTTCAATTCTTATATTTACATTTATATTGCAGCTCGAACTCTAGCACTGTTTGCTGACTTGTGGGAACTCTGCTGAGCAATCCTTCCCAAACTCATCACAGGGTCATCTTCTTCCAGCTGATGATTGTGATGTCGCTGGTGATCCTGCTTTCTTAGAACAATTTGTGAATGCAGCTTACGTGTCTTTAATATAAGCGAATATGTACCAAGAACCAACGATTCAATGCCCACAAGTTCTTCTTTGCTCATGATGCTGTGATAATTCAGAAACTCTATAGACTCTGCAGCAGACGCTGGAGGAGCACTCTGAATGAGGTCACGAACCCGACGTGCCTCAAGTTTTGCTTCAGTTTTGAATGTGTTTCGATCTTCCTTGTTGTATGCTAATTCCTTCCTACATAGATCATCGTGTCTTTCATATTGGAAAACCTGCGAAATTGCCGAGAAGGAAACATGAGGTGGCTTTCTTGGATCAGACGTGGTATTGGTTGCAAGATCTGCTTCCACTTCCACTACCATCGACGAAGATCGTCTTTCTTCCATCGACAACGATGAAGATCGTCTTGGCCAATTATCGAGAAGAGAGTCTTGCCAGGAAGGGGGCTGCTGGGGGTAGGCTATCAATTCGTTGTAAAAAATCATATTCTGTAGCTGAAGCTGAAGCTCTAGTAATATAAATGGGGTTTGAAGTTCAAGGCAGAGTGGCAGATAAATGTTATGCACAGGATGAGATAGATGAAGATTCAACTTCGTCGTCTCGTATAAGGGTATGTTGTTGCTGTCGTCGTCGTCGTCCGCTGAGTTTATGAATATTATCATCATATGATCACTGCTTGCTGTGCATGTTTACTCCGCGTGTTGTTCATCTTGGTCTTGCCTCTAAAAACGTGCCTCTCACCTTTTGACTTTTGAGTCTTGATCTTGTTTGGCTATGTATGATGTACATACTATTATGTAAGATATGTACATAATATCTATTTTACAATGAACGAATGAGCTCAAGGAGTCGGACAAGCTTGCGGACGAAGGAGCAAGAGAAGGACATACAAAGGACAGAATCTGTCCTCTTCTCTATTATTTTACCAACTCACACTTTTTTCTCACCATAACTTCTATTATTTTTTTATTTGGCTGTTGGCTGTTGGCTGGATTGTGAATGATATTCTCTCTGTCTCTACTACTGTAGTATGCACGCCCACACCACCCCCTCCACCCCCTTGGCATCAACGCCACTAGCATCCAACATTAGCAGCAAAAAGCGTCGCTTCACCTCCCGCAAATATTCTTCTTCTCAAACGGCCCTCATTTATCCAGATTCATCCAACGCTGTTCCGCTAACGTCCACCAAACCATTCATCTTATTGTTAGCACTGCTATCCTTAGCCCTGACTATTCAATTTGCCATTGTGTTCAGTTGGCATCACAGACGCCACGACGTGCACGTCTTGGGTGAAAAAAAGGAGGGGGGATTTGTTCCTCCATTGCCTTTGGATGAAAATGTGGGGGATTTAATTTATGTGCCGCAAAATCAAAAAAATGATAAAAGCAACAACGACAACGACGGTGAACTGTCGCACCTTATGCCGCATATTCCGCCAATGCCGCCAATTCTCAATGTTCAAAGTATTGCCAACCCAACGAAACTCATCGATGATACCATGTCGGGACAGAATCCTACAGTTGCTGGAGTGGCATTAATCCTTTCCAATTTTTTGACGGAATTACACAAATCCAATCAACGCCTAGCCACCCAGCAACAGCAACAACAAGACGCTGGAGCAAAAGCCGACAAAATTACACAACTACGGGATGAAGTCCACGAGGCATTTGTTACATTAGCCAAGCGACATCTCCAACCATTCGAAGAAAAGTATACCTACCAAAAGAAATCAATTTTCCCAATACGGGACGATGACTCCATCTTCATCTCTCTTGCTAGTTTTCGTGACTATTTGCTAGGTGATACACTGAAGGGGGCATTTGATCAAGCGAAATATCCAGAGAAGTTGTATGTAGGTGCAATTGTACAAAATTGTTATGGATTACATCCATATGAGGGGGAGGAGGGGGTGCAATGTCGCACGGGGGCGCAGGTGGTGGGGAAAGATAAGTTTGGAAGGGATACGACAAAAGTGAGTGATGCACCCCCGGATCGGAATGGGATTGAGGAATTTTGTACCTCACCGCAACACAAGAGGTTTTGTGACAATGGGCAAGTGAGAGTGTTGTATTTACATGAGGTTGAATCATTGGGTCCTGCCATGGCGAGGTATTACGCGTCCAAGTTGTGGGGTGGAGAAACTTACTTTGTACAGACTGATTCACACTTGGAATTTTATCAAGATTGGGATGAATTATACACCAATGAGATCAAGGCTACGAAAGCATACCCCAAGAGTGTCTTAAGTTCGTACCCTCCCGGATTTCAAGAGGAGAATGGCGGTGTCTTGCAAGGTAAACCCGGTCCCGGAGCAAGATTGTGCACATGTGAATTCAGCGCTAGTGATGTCGAAGCGAAAATTATACGGATCAATACAGGAGTGAGTTACCACGGTGCAGAAGAGCGTCCGACACAAATTCCATTTATTGCTGCAGGATTCTTCTTTGCTTCGGCTGAATTTCTCGTGGATGTTCCGTTCGATCCGTACATGCCGTGGTGTTTTATGGGGGAAGAGATCATGTTGTCAATGCGTGCATGGACGAATGGATGGAGTATATATGCACCAAGAAAGAATTGGATTGCTCATCAGTATAGACCGGGGAGGATGGGATTGCCCAAGTTTTGGGGAAGCGTGGGTCGACTTTTCGGTAGGCCAGGACCAGGTTTTAGTAACCAATTGCAATTGAAGTTGATTAAGCGAGTCAAGTATTTGGTGGGATATAAGGATTGTTGTACAAGAGAGAGATTGGAACAAGAGGGAAGCGAGTTGGTCTTACACGAGGTAGATCATTATGGATTTGGTCATGTACGAACACGAGAAGAATACTTGGAGTGGGCGAATATAGATGTGGATAATAAGAGGTGTAATCGTATTGCATGGTGTAATGAAGGTTCGTTGGAGTAGAGCGATGGAGAAGAGTGAATCGAAAATAAAGCATGATACCGTATTGTACCTTAGAACGCACACACTCTACGCAATTAAAGGACACATATTATCTCCCAACAGGGTATGACAAAACGCACTCGAATTAACGCAAACAAGCAGAATCCTCTACTTTGAGCTTGAATCCGAAACAACTGCGTGTGCCGCTCCAAATGCCAATGCTTCGAGGACTACTTCAAGTTCCTGCCATTTGCTACTGCGGCATGCACGATGGGTGCAACACAATCCGTAATACCCCACGTACGGACACTTACAAGCGTGAAACAAAGATTCGCCTCGTCCCCTGCAAAAGGTGTTGGCTTGAAGTTTGGTGTACCCTCCACCTCCATAGACACCGAAAAGATCCCGACGCCTCTATGCATGCGTTGATGGTAAGATTGTGCACTCACTTCCTGAATGCTACCAATTCGTGAAAAGGATATGCCTCCTCCATGGGTATCCTTGTCTTTTACAACCCAGAAGCTTGGCCGGGACTCTCCACTCTGATGATGCAACTTTGCCTCAATCGCCACCAGATCACGATTAGGATCTTCGATGGTCCCTTCGTCAGATACGCCCCATCCCGTTCCAGTCTTCACGTATGATTTAAACTTATCCATTGTCACTTGCGGTAGATACACATACAGCCATGAATTGCCATAGTCTTTCAATATCGGCTTGCTATATTTGTGTACGAGCTTGGGTGTGAGATCAACACAGACGTCCATACCGATGTAAGCAAGCGTGCAGTGATCGCCGTTGATGTCATAGGTAAAGTCCAGATCACCTTTCCAAGTTTGACCGTGGCCAGGATTAGCAAGGCTTGCGTGGAATCTCACTCTTGGATCGGGCTTTTGTAGGCCAAAGTGATCCTGCAAATCATCAAATACATGACAGAGTCCCTTGGCAACTTTCTCGGGAACCAAGTTGCCCCTCCAATTCACCAACTTGGTCTTGGGGTTTGTGGACGAATCTGCGGATTCCTCATCATCGCTCTGTGCCTGCACCGCCTGCTCGTCGAGAGCGGCGATGTTCGGGATGAAAATGTCTTCATTAACCATCATTAGTTGTGATGAAAAGAAAGGATTACTGACAATACAGCCTTTCTGGTTGCTGTTCTGCTGTGCGAGTATGGTACACATAAACAGCATAATCTGCCGCGAATACACCTTTATCTCCGCCAGAGAGTGAGAACTTAATAGATATTGTATTGTACAGTTCCGATGTATGTAGGACAGATTGAATTCTACATATCTTCTCTTGCTTCGGCCAAAAAATATGTCGCGGCTGCGTCCCAGACTCCATCCATACCATTCATCATACATATTATAGGTATGTAATTACACCGCGAATCTAAAACGTACGTATGTACGTTTTCGGTGAAATAACACTTGAAGCGGCATCAAACAACGATTAAGCTCTCCGAAGTCCCGGCCCGGGGATTCCCCGCCCGGGATTTCGAATCTCAAAAGCGGCGTCGCTTTCTTTGCCATCTTTTTATGATAGAAATTTTGTCTAAGTATGTTGTAGTAGAACCGCATTACATTTGTACTCTTGGAGACAATTTTTTAGTAGGTGGAGGCGAGGGATACCTGTTTGCTTCGGAAAGTTCTCCTCGCCATCCTCTCCTCTCTTCAACTCCCTTATTTACGCCCACTTTTAGAAGTACATATGATGAATAGTACTCAGCATTGAACAAGGTGAGTCGTCTCTACCCGAAATGCGCAGCGTGCAGGGAAGCAAATAGCATACTTGAATTAAGTAGCGTAGAGTTTTGCTTTTGCCATTGATAACCTCACCTCGTTTATTACGGGAATACATCTGGAGCGATGGTCAAAGTAGTGACACATACCAAAGTCCACAGAGTTGGGAATGTTCCCTTCGCCCAGGAGGATCTGCTGTTGAAACATTGTACGTTGACTTGGTACCGTACGCAAGAGAGGAAAAAGTGTGTAGGCAATGTCACAGCATAGATAAACTGCAAGCTTACCGCCTTGACACGGATAAAACTCCCTCTTCTTGACCGAGTTGCGTCATCAACTTGTCCAAGTCGTCTAGGTTTCCGAGCATGACCTCAAATCTAGCCAAACCTCTTCCATTCTTCATTTTCTTCAAGCTTACATTACCAATGTTCATGCCAAGGCAAGTTATTGCTCTACTCATGTCGGCCAACACACCAGGAGAATCGCTGCAGATTACCTGGAGCTGCACTGGTCTCAAATTAATGTTCTTCACATTTTCATCCCATTTAACGTCGACAACAAGAACTTCATCAGCCTCGGAGAGATATTTGCATCCTGTTCTGTGTACCTTTATTCCCTTGCCCTTAGTAATGACACCCTTGATGCTGTCACCGTGAAGAGGCGAACAGTTTCGACAGAAGCCTAAGAGGATATTTCGTTCTTGCCCGACAACAATACCATTCTTCGCATTAGGTACGTCGCTCAAAACGGAATGCGACTTGTTCAAAACTTGGCTATCTCTATCTTTCCTTGCAGATGGATCAGACCTATCATTATTCGTCGTAGTGATCGCCGCCGTACCAAAAATTTCTGACATGACGTTCTTCAGAGACAGTTGCCCAGAACCAAGTGCAGTAAACAAGTGATTTTCGTCTCGAAGCTTAAATGTCGTCAGCAGATGGTCCAATTTTCGTTGGTACTCTCTCTTACCAGCATCATCACCTCTAGAATATTTGCTGAGCCCTTCTTCTATTAGCTTCTTACCCAGGATAGCGCTATTCTCTTTCTGGTGCCGTTTTAACCACGCTCGGATACGAGACTTCGCTTTGGAGGTTCGAACGTACTGCAGCCATTCTCTCTTCGGAGTCTGAGTTTTTGATGTCATAATCTGAACTACATCTCCATTTTGGAGGAGGTAACGCATCGACGCGATTCTTCCATTGACTTTGGCACCTGTACATTGTGCTCCTAAATCCGAATGTACCTTGTAGGCAAAGTCTAAGACGGAGCTCCCTCTGCGCAATGACAATCAAAGATACAAATGAGACGTTGCCAAAAATAATAAAGCGAGATATTGTGAAATTACCATAGCTACTCACCGTGCCAGAGGATAAAGTTCCCCAGTAGGACTAAAGACGAACACTTCCTTAACAAACAAATCTTCTTTGACACACATCAAGACCTCCTTTGGATCCGATTGTTGAACCACATCATCCACAAGTTGTCGAAGCCATGCAAATTGGTACGAGTCTTTGCTATTCTTGCTCCCTCCTCCTTGCTTGTAAATCCAATGAGCTGCAACGCCTGCTTCTGCCACTTCGTCCATTTCTTTGGTTCGTATCTGGATCTCCACCCTCTTTCCCCTCGGGCCGATAACGGTTGTATGCAATGATTGATACCCATTTGGTTTCGGCAAAGCAATCAAATCCTTAATCCTCCCAGGCACTGGCTTAAAACTGGCGTGAACAACCCCCAGTGCCTGATAGCAAGATGCCACATCTTCCACAATGATACGAAAACCAATAACGTCATGAATATCATCCAGTTCAATATCTTGTCGTTTCATCTTGTTGTAAATAGACCAAAGACCTTTTGTACGACCTTTGACCAATAGCGAGGAATTAATACCCACTCCCGCCTCTTTCATTAGCCTTTCTAAAATTACAACCACCTCCTCTTCATACTGTCTCCTTTCCACCTCCGCAATCTTAATCTGCTGCTCCAAAGCCTCACATTGCTTCGGCTTCAAAAACCGAAAGCAAAGATCCTCCAGTTCTGTTTTCAAATTGTATATCCCCAAACGATGTGCCAGTGGTGCGTATATCTCCATTGTTTCACGAGCAATCCGTTGTTGCTTTTCTTTGGGCATGTAAGTTAGAGTGCGCATGTTGTGTAGACGGTCGGCTAATTTTACAAGGACAACTCGCTGTGGAGAAAAGAGGTCAAAAATCATTAGAGAATAACAATTGAACACAGTCTCCTACAAACAACGGGACACAAACTCACAATATCTTTGCTCATAGCCAATATCAATTTTCTGTAGTTCTCAGACTGCTGCTCTTCGTAAGACGTAAATGCAATCTTGGCAATCTTGGTAACCCCATCCACACACTGCGATATCTCTTCACCAAACATACCTTCGATATCACTAAGTGTCACATTCGTATCTTCTACTGTATCATGTAACAACGCAGTTAAAAGTGATGCCAAGTCTAACTCCATATCTGCAATGATGTGTGCTACGCCGAGGGGATGAGTAATATATGGTTCTCCTGATTTTCGGCATTGGTTTTTGTGTGCATCTCGAGCGATATTGAATGCTTGGCGCAGCATTGATATTGGCTGCGTGTGATTGTTGCTGGCGGCATCTTTGATGTGATAAGGTAATGTTACCGCTTCAGCGTTGTATTTTCCGACTTTATGTAGAAGTGATGTAAATAGCTCTTCAATTTCGTCGTCTTCCTCATCGTTGTCGAATAATGTGCACGCCTCATGTTCTACATGTGCCTCACTGCCACTGCTGATGAGAGCAACGCCGTTATTTTCAATCTCAGAAGATTCTAGTAGCGACTCTTCGTAATTTGAATTGTTCCGTGTTCGATCGTCGATCTCCAGCGTGATAGATTGGCGTGGTCTCACACCCAGCGATGATACAATTCTTGCCCAATCAGCATTATTATTTGATATTATTGCAAAAAGCTGTCGATGAGAAGGCAAACCGAACGCTGCAGATGGAGGAGTAAATGCAGAAGATGTGCTTGCTAGCATAGCAACGAGGAAGAGAAAGAGTGTACACCACATTATGAATAAGCCCATGGCGCTGCTGTTTCTTCTTTGAATTATTATTATTGATTTCATTTTCGTTTGGATGTGCACGATCCAATCTGGGGTCAGATGGGGGGGGGGGGTGAGCAAGCTAGCAAGATAGAAACAAGCATTATTATTAGTGAGTTGAATCAAATCTTCGACCTCTGCTTTTGTCCTCACTGACAAAAATGACAGCGCGAAGTGTCACACTATGACAACATCATGTTCTCGGGGTCTGGATTTCACGAAGCGAAAGGCACTTCTTGCGTACTTTTAAAGCTGGAACTATCTCTCTTTTTAGAGTCATGGTGGCGATGCTCATAAATTATTTGTTCCGTTGATTTCACCTTGATAATTTTTGTCGTACTTCTATTCAAAGATAGCATATTTTCAGATTTCAGCAGATGGATGATGTTGCTGTACAGCAAAAAAATCACCAGTCAAACCAAGCAGGGCCTGGTGTTCGCCTTCTCTAGTGGGATGTTGAATCATTTGTCATTGTTCGAGATTGATCGTTTCTCTCTTTGCGCCGCCACCGAACGGCATAGAAGAAGCAGCCAGTGCATCATGCTCACGCTAAGGCAAAGAGGAATACACGTAATAATATTGCAGCGGGAACAGATTTGTTCACTCAACAGTTCTTTATTATAAGGTACATTGACTAATAATGCTACTTTCGTACGCACATGGCTGTAGAGTCGTCGAAGAATAATGATAATGAGCTATATCTACAACCTCTATAAGACCATTCAGATGGTACTATGTACGAATCACGAGATAAGTGGCTTCCACTTCCAAGCTCTCCTCGGGATATGCATGTTAACATAGATCCTCCTAACCCTAAGCACGCAAGTGATGGTCCTCGAGGAGAAAATCTTCAAGTAGTAGCGTTGGGTAAAGCTCGAACGAGATCCTTGTCTTGCGAACGACGGGCTCCCTATTTATGGCTGGCTCATTTGGCAGTGAGTCGTTCTCGTTCTCGTCGTGAAAGAACAAGGCGTGCATCCTTGTCTCTAGATGGGAGTAGTACATGAACGGATTTTCATGCTTGCGAACTGGTGTCTTCCTGTGTCTTGTGGAGGTTGGCTCTGACGTAAAGGCAGCTTTGGCACCGCCGTCGTAAGTCTTGGTGGGAACAGTAACCATAATGAAGCTCTTGGTGGCGGCAGTGTTTCCTGCGGAGTTCGTCATTGCGAGAGGGATGATGTTGGCTTGAAAAGGACTCGAATGAAGTTGCAGAGCTCTATTGTTTTATGGCAGAATCATTCATATCTACATTTCTCCGGGTTGGGTGATGTGATGCACGGCACGTTCATGCCGAATCAATGATGTTCTGGAGAGCCTTCAACCGCCAGGCTTCAAACAGCTGCTGCTGATCGCGGATGACGCATGTGTTTGAAACTGTCAAGGGAAAGCTGCACAGAGACAAAAGTGGCACTTAGCTTTGCACTTACGCATCGTCAACTGGCAGACCTCCTCCCTTCAAGTTATGCAATCCGGGGGAATGGAATCTCGTCAGCATGGCGAAGCTCCAGCACAACTACCCGAGCAACAGGTGAGTGTTCCCTCCAACCTGGAGCGAGATGTTATATTTTACGCCCTTGTTGGCAGAAAAGGAGTCTTCTCTAGGTAGTGGGATGTTGCATCGTTTTGTCGGTTTCCTTATTAGTTTCAATCCATAGACAACAATGCTGTTACTATTTATTCGGAAAAAAGGAGGATAATAATAATAATCATATTAATTTACACTGTTAAGATATGATCAGTGCACACGCTTCGGTGTTTTCACTGCCCTGCTAAATAACAAAGCAC
>JALLBJ010000725.1:0-13666 GCA_036940105.1 Skeletonema potamos | reverse complement strand
TGAAGAGTACATCATAATTGACACTGTCAACGAAGCTTGAGCTGCTGCGTACAATGATACCTACTTAGGTACCTACCAATACTACAATACTAACTATTATCGTAAAATAGATAGATAGATGTACACTTACATACCTGTCTCAGTAATAAGATAGGTGTCTCCATGCAACCTCCAGCTGGCAGTGCGCCATAGCCCCTCAAAAAAGGAGACCGAGGAGCGAGATAGAGTCAGACGACCTTTTTGAAGAGAGGAGAGATATGTATGCCTCGCTCGGCGTCCGTCCCTACATACTCACAATAGCCTCCGCTGAAGTAAGCAATCGCAGCTATCACCTACTTAACACAGTTGATGAAAGCATCGCCATTGAGTACTAGCACGAAAGTAATCGCTCTCTTTACACATTCACTGCTGAATCGTAGTGGCTCTCCACTTATTACGAGCACAACTGCCTTTCGTCCATCTCTTTTGACGACAGCTACATCAACATTAGCAACATCAGCCAACTGCTCAACTTCAATCTCAACAACAGTAATAAATAATTCACGAGCAATAACAAACGCTACTAAATTACAACACACTAAAAATAGTATCAGAAGGAACATGAGCGCAGTAGAATCCATGCAACGGGGCCACAATGGTCGTATAGAAGAGGCATTTGCCAAAGCCAAGGAACGCGGCGAGGCTGCGTTTGTTACCTTTGTTACTGCCGGATTTCCTGACAAGGATGGTGAGTAGTTCACATATTTCATCATTATTATCATTCACACGAGCCAATTGCTGCGAGGCTCCTTGTCATATCATTTCTGTGCATATAATTGACGTGATGACTCTCTGTACTCATCCCATCTATTATGTTCCCTCTTCCTCTCTCTCTCTCCATCACGACTCCAAAACTAAATCATCACACAGACACCCCCTCCATTCTCCTCGCCATGGAAGAGGGAGGAGCCTCCATCATCGAACTAGGTATCCCCTACACGGATCCTCAAGCCGACGGAACCACTATCCAACAGACAAATCAAGTAGCCATCAAGGCGGGAACTTCCAACGTCATGCAATGTCTCGAAATGGTCAAGTTGGCCCGATCACAAGGCCTCACAGTCCCCGTAGTGCTCATGGGATATTACAACCCATTCTTCCAATTCGGAATCGACAACATGTGCGCCAAATCCAAAGAATATGGTGCCGATGGTTTCATCGTGGTAGATTTACCCCCCGAGGAGGGTGCCGATTTGGCCAAATGTTGTAATAAGTATGGATTGTCGAATATCCCCCTTATTGCACCTACTACTACTGATGCACGTATTGAACATTTGGCAAAGACAGCTAGTACGTTTATTTACTGTGTTAGTACGACGGGTGTTACTGGGGCAAGGAGTGAGTTGCCCACGGATCTTGGTGACTTTATTCAACGTGTACGAGCCAAGACTGATTTGCCATTGGCGATTGGATTTGGTATTTCGACTCCCGATCAGGTGAGTAGTGTTGCCAATATTGGTGATGGTGTCGTGGTGGGTAGTGCTATTTTGAAGGCTGTGCAAGCGGCGGGGAATACACAGGGGGAGAGATGCGAGGCAGTTAAGACAATCGTCTCCAATTTGAGTGCGGGATGTAAGCAGGGCAGTGATGCGTCGAACCAAGCCACGATTTTGGGACGTAAGCCCGATGATGACGTGTCAGACCAAATTGCCCAGTTGAATATTAACAAACGATTCGGTAAATTTGGTGGACAGTTCATTCCCGAGACGTTATCGGAGGCATTTCGAGAGATTGAGGAGCAATACGAGAAGATTAAGAATGATCCCGATTTCCTGGCTGAGTTAGATGTTTACCGACGTGACTTTGTGGGAGGACCCACTCCGCTTCACAAGGCGGATCGCCTTACTGAGATGTGTGGTGGTGCCACCATTTGGTTGAAGAGGGAGGATTTGGCTCACACTGGCGCACACAAAATCAACAATGCCATTGGTCAGGCCCTTTTGGCTAAGAGGATTGGTAAGCCCCGTATTATTGCCGAGACCGGTGCTGGGCAACATGGTGTAGCCACCGCGACGGTGTGCGCCAAGCTAGGATTGGACTGTACTGTGTATATGGGTGCCGTCGATTGTGAGCGTCAAAAGTTGAATGTATTTCGTATGAACACTTTGGGTGCCAAGGTTGTGCCCGTGAAGGAGGGACAGGCCACATTGAAGGATGCTATTAATGAAGCCATGAGAGATTGGGTAACCAATGTCCGCGACACTCACTATCTTATTGGATCGGCTGTGGGACCCCACCCCTTCCCAACCATCGTTCGAGACTTCCAATCTATTATGGGAACTGAGATGAAGGCACAAATGCTCGAGAAGGCTGGTAAGCTCCCTGATGTTGTTATTGCCTGTGTGGGCGGTGGATCTAATGCCATCGGAGCATTCTACCCATTCGTGGAGGATACGACGGTCGAGTTGCACGGAGTTGAGGCTGCGGGACATGGGCTTGATAAGGATACAAAACACTGCGCTACACTAACCAAGGGCACGCCAGGAGTTCTTCAGGGTGCTTTTACCTATGTCATTCAAGAGAAGAGTGGTCAGACTCTCAACACCCACAGTGTCAGTGCTGGATTGGATTATCCGGGTGTTGGACCTGAGCATGCTTACTTGAAAGACAGTGGAAGGGCGAAGTACACTGCCGTCACTGATGATGAAGCACTAGAGGGGTTCAAAATGATGTGTGAGTATGAGGGTATCATCCCCGCCCTTGAGACAAGTCACGCCATCTACTATGCCATCCAGCTAGCAAAGACTTTGCCCAAGGATAAGGATATTGTCATCAATATGAGTGGACGCGGGGACAAGGATATGCCACAGGTTGCAAGAATCATGGGAGTTGAGGTTTAATTAGAGTTGTTTGCTTGTTGAAGTGGGTAACAACTAACGTATTTAGATTGAAAGCAAAGGTAAAACTCCTTTATTCTTCATAAAACTCCTTTACTACACCACTGATCAAGCACCAATCTAACTCGTATTTGATGCCCTCCGCCTTCCAAAAAATTATCGCAAGTGAAAAGGTACTTGCCAAAGGATAAAAAAGCTATAGGAATATGAATATGCCAATCGTATATTTGACATGCCAATTCACATAAATCACAAGTCGCCTCTATCCCGATTCTCAAGCAACCTGTCTCATTCATTTGGAGACTGTTGTTTTTCTCGGTTTGTTATTCTGCTCTGGTCCTTCTGCCAACACTGTTGCTGCAGTGATTTCATTCTTGCTTCCCATGCATGTGTTACAAAATTGATAATACGGGAAGGTTTCCAATAGATACTTCTCAACCTTTTCCAAAACAGTTACATTCTCCCAAATGCATTCATCTGTTTTACTACGAGGAAGATTCGTTTCTTTCTTCACAACGTGTGTTGACTGAAACCTACGTTTTTGCAGAATGCCTGACATATATTTCGTGTACTCTGTGAACTGTTTCTTGAAGTCAAAGCACTTAACATCAAAGTGCTTCAACATGTCATGGTTATAACGTCCCAATCCTAAAACGCACTTCCGCACAGACTCAATCAGTTCTTCTTCTGTCTTGGCATCGCATGTGATTTTTTCTCTCTTATGGTTACACATTGACATGAGGTGATCAATTCTATTTCGACAAGGGACATGCAACTCCATCCTTAATCCGTGAAATGTGCCATTCCCGAAATATTCCTTCCAAAATTGCCAATCACGTTCGACACTGATGTAATCACACTCTTCAAAACCTATTTCCTCCATGGTTACAAACGGTACTCTGCTTCGTCCATTAGGACGAATTACTCGTCTGCCCATTACCTTCTTTTTATTCCGTTCGTTGTCTTGAAATGCATCGTAACTGTACCCCCTTGTTACCACAGACGCGTTCGAATGTGTTGGCCATGATGCCGTTCAGCGATGTTCCACCTGTCTTTGCAATATGAACATGCCCGTATAGAATAGATGAATGGGGGCCTGCCTGCATTTTTTCTCGATATCCTTTTTGTGAATGTAAAGATAAAGACATCTGTAGTATCGGTGGTGCCGCTACCGGCTCACCTCCTCCTTCTTTTGATCCAACTAGCTCCACCGCAGCAACAGAAGGTGCTGCATCATTGGAAAATTTGGATGGTAAAGCCTTGCTCGATTGAAAGTGTTGGATTATGCCTACCGAGTCATTATCTGTCTGTGGCAAATCAAATAATTTGCTGTTGTGATTTTGCACCGAATTACGGGCAAGCGGTTCCAAGTTGAGCAGCGATAGAATACCGAAACAGATTGTGATAATAAGGGTCCGCTCAACTAAGCGCCCCCCCCCCTCCGCTGCCGCTGGGGCGGTGCTGCTGCTCTTTCTTGTGGCTCATAGTCCTTCATTTTTTCTTTATCGCGCTGCCGCCATCCAGTTTGCTCTCGTGTGATCTATTATAGTGTATTTATCTAGGGTACCTATGGTAAAATGATATGGTCAGTATGGTAGGTACTTAATAAGTACAATACAGGATTCTGAAATCCGAGGACCCGGCCGAGTCGATGCAACAGATATGTACACCTAACAGATCGATGGGATTTACAATCGAATGTTTCTTGAGTTTTTCGTAACATTAGGGTGACTTGGATGATGTTGTGGTAAGCGCTCCCCAATAGTTAGGATAGGTTGGTCAATGTCTTGCGAGAGAGGCTCCCCGTTCGATGGATGAGGTTGAACGGCACTAGGATCAGCGGTGTCTCGTGAGATATGCTCCCCATTCGATGGATTAGGTTGAATGGTATTAGGGTGACCGGTGTCTCGGGCATCAACGATGGTGGTGGCGTCCGCGTTGGCCTTGAAAATGGTGTTGAGGTCTCGGTCGTTGCTATCCTCGTCTTTCCATTTAAGGGCGTTGATCTTGTTGGGATCACGGAGAATATCTCCTACCTCAGCAGCGGTACTTTGGTATCTGCGTTGGCTACGGAGGCCTTGACTTTTCACAACACCAATACTCGCTGAGAACAGATTTGCTGGGGAGGCTTACCATGGACTTAGCCGATTGAAAGTAGCACTTGAGGAGCAACTCCTCGAGAAGGAACGCGCAAAGGCAGAGAAGGAGGAGAAGAGGATCTGTTTAGACCATTGTTGAGCCGCTCAAAAAGTTGGGAGTTTTGAAGGAGAATGCCAAGTACATCCGATGCGACATGCATGCACTCCAAAAGCCATTCGGAAATTCGTTTGAAAAAGGATTTGACAAGCAAGGCCTTGTAAGACAAACTCTTCCAGTCATGTTTTGCTGCCATCTCCATGTTCAGAAAGCTCAACAGTCAAGAGGGGGTGAATCTGCGATACATACATCGAATTGGTGA
Source organism: Skeletonema potamos (assembly GCA_036940105.1). Lineage (NCBI taxonomy): Eukaryota > Bacillariophyta > Thalassiosirophyceae > Thalassiosirales > Thalassiosiraceae > Skeletonema > Skeletonema potamos. The sequence goes on along the minus strand of JALLBJ010000725.1, from coordinate 8,332 downwards.
AGACGAAGTGAGCAACAGTGAGGAATGGAAGGCAGATGCTGGTGAAATTTGCAAGAGTCCAGTGGAGATCTTGAAGGACCGATTGATTGCAAACAACAAAGAACTGCTACTGGAGTCACTGACGCAGATACGATTGATTTCCACGACGATACAACAGGGGAGACAAAGACTACACCGCTATTGCTAATCTCCTCCACGAAGCGATTGTTCCCCGGCAATTCAAAAGATCAATATTATGTCAAGGAAACATTCTATATCCCACAAGACAATGACGGGAGTTCTCCTGAAAGCTTGTGTCTTGAGGATGTACATCATCAGGCGAGTGTATCACAGTGACTATCGGATTGCAACTTTATTTGCAAAGGATCTTGCGACTATTGGAACATCAGGCTATTTTGGACTGAAAAAATTTGAGTTGGATCAAAGATTCAGGAACTATATTGCTCGGCAAAAAGACAAGACAACAATCTCAAGTATTCTGATCTAAGTCACTACGATACCAAATTTGTGACAAGCTTTTTGGACCAAGCAGTTTGAACATCGACGACAGGTTAGAAGCAGCTTTAGAAATGCTACTCAGAGTCGAAACGCCCAATACCAAAACATTCTCAAATGGGCAGGGGGTGTCTGACAATGGAGCCGATAACGGAGAAAGTTGAATAAGAATGGCAGGCTCTATAGAGAGAGTTTGTGGAAAAACGGAAAGCCGAGTCAAAATGTACAAAAGACGACAAAAGCCAAGAAAGATTCAGACAAAGAGCAAAACATTATTAAAAGAATAAAAGAAGTAGAACAAAGAAAAGTGGGACAATGAAGTGAAATGATTACAGATGGGATTCAATGAGTGAAGATATTTGCAAAGAATGAAAACAAGTATCAAGATAAGTCTAGGGCGATATTGAACTATGATAGTGTTATTGGTGTCGGTGATGCAAACCCTTCCCCCGAATCCGAATGACATTCAAAAGGACATGCTTCCTTCGATGAGCGTGTTGAAGTAGCTGGCTCGTGCTACTGAGCTGAACAGAAAGCACCCTACGTCTCATGTCTATCAGTCATGAAAATGCCTCAGAAGAATATGAGCAAGAAGTAGATATCTTTCAAGAAGCCTGCGGTTGTGGAACCTGCATCAGAAAAGAAAAGTGACATGGACGGATTCGTATGTGCCTGCCTTAGATTAACGTGCACGAATGGACTCGCGCACCGGGAACTTGCTTATGAGCTAACTGAAGCAAACTAGGAAGTTAAGCATGCATTTCTTTTTCTTCACGATGCACAGAAATTTATTTAATACAAAGAAGGCAATAAGATATGGGTGACAGAGTGTCATGTAAACGACATTAGAGTGTATCATCAGACAGTCGATTCGTGTACCGAATCGCATACAATAGACTTTCTAGCGCATATGTCCTTGTAGTACGTTGTTTGCGAAATCAAGATCGACCGCAAACTTTACAAATCGAGGGAACTGTAAGATGATCGTAGATCGTTACTTTTTACTAATTACAGCGCTATTTATCCACATGATTCGTGTTCGTGGAGAGCCGTGAAATTCGAAATGATAAACGAAGAATCCAAATTTCGTCCAAAGGACTTCAAGCACTGCGAAAATCCTATTTTACCTAGTACCACTCCTGAGATCGCTCCAGGTGATCGTGAGATCGGTCCATGTTTGTTCGTGGCGCAGTTGCTGCTTATTGGTATTGGGTGGAGTCGTGAGTCGTAAGGGTAAAAGAACTGTTAAACACACGTACTCCGTTACAATTGACTTCATCATTCCTGATACGATAGCTATGCAACAAGATATGGTCCCAACATTTCATATTCCTTGCTTGTAATCTTGTCAAGGATGATTTTATCTGCTCTTGTAAGATTCACAGTCTCAGTGTAACTATGTGTCTTTATCATTTGACACCCATCGTCCGTGTTTGACATGTTTCCACTTTTCAAAACAACAGATCTCAAGGAGCAACGTGCATTTGGATCACTGATTGCTGTGACAACAGTCCACATGGAAGGTGGCACATTTTTGAAGCAGCCCAAATGTTGCGGCAGGAAATGATCTTCTAGCAAACCTTCTTTTCCTTGTGCGTGTACTTTAGCAAGCACTGCTAAATAATCTGACATGTCCAAACAGGGAAATCCAGGGTCAGTTCGTGCGACAATATTACTTGAGCCAGCCAATTTCAATAATGAAGGAACAAAAAGCCTGTGTCCAAGAATTTCTTTGTTTGTATCACAAGTCACTTTGCTTTTCCATGCAGAAATGATGCGTTCCTTCGGGTCACGAATCAAAGCAAATGAATCTTGATTCTTGAAGTTGGACCAATCCTTCTTCCTCTCAGCTTGGATGTTTGTCCACAGCTTTTTATTCGACAATGTATGTATCCCCGGCGAACCTGTGTAATTCATGGATTTAAATGATTTCCCTTGGACAAAATTAAAAAGCTCTTCCCACAATGAAGTCGTCCCACATTTGGCACATGCACAAAGTGTGGCCGGCTTAAGTTGTGCAATAAGAGTCGCATCTACATGATCTGCTACGGGCATAATTTCCCATGCAACGGATGGTCGAGCAGCCTTTTGCTTGTCCACTTTACGTTTGTGGCTTTCGTCTTCGGATGACGCCAATAAGGTTGTGTTATGTCTTACTGGCAGATAGATGTGCGACTTCTGAAAATTTTCTCTCGGTTCGAATGCTCTACCTCCATTGGCAAGGACGACTGCAGACACAAGTCTAGAGTACGCGCCTCCCCCCCGTACAAAGTTTCGTGCTGAGCACATGTAGACAAAGTCATCATCTGGCCTTCCAGAGCTTTGATGAATCTGAACGATGAAACCTTTTGACCGAAAAAACGATACGACGTTGTCCCTGTATGCGAAGTCAATGGAGTAGTCACCATTCCGCATGTCTTTGTTACGAGTCCAGTGGGACGGATCAGCAACTACTACGATTCTTGTCGATTTTCCCACCCATTCCAATATATCTCTGGCAACTGGCTCATAGTAATCCCTCGGATACGCATAAAACAACCCGTTAGTGGACTTAAAACAATCCGCATCATTTTCCCAGCAGCTAGGGGTTATTGGATTATCCGCCCCAATCTTTGCTCCCCTGCATTTCCTCTGAGACAGATCATATCGGCCACATAAGCCATCTCCCAACCGCAAGTGTATCACCGTGGTGTTTACACCGGGTATATCTACATTGCTTAATTTGATTGTGCTCCGATGGCTGACAATGTCAACTAAAGTAGAAATATCATTTTTCTGCTTGGTTTTTTTCAAATACTCACAAAGGATGCTACCTGGCCATCTTTTGCACACATACGTGTCGTTGCTAATTGAGCGGTCGTATCCTTTGATACCATCTGCTAAGCGGTACTGATTCCAGTATTCTAGTGATAACAAAGCTTTGTGCTTTGGCACCGGACAGCACACACTCTCCTCCTTCTGAAGAGTCGCACAAACATCACTTCCATTCACTTCACCTGCTGCCATTAACTTTATCGAGTCACAAGTATTTCCTCCTGTGTGAGGCACCAGCAAATCATGATTGAAATTGACCCCCTCATCCTCACAAAATGTGCATGTAGTAGCAACTTCCCCCGATACCGGTATCGATGGCTTAGGACGCTTTAATTCTTGCTGCTGAACAGCACTCTGACTCTTAGTGGTCTTGAGTTTTGACGAATCAGCGATAATCTTTGTGACATTCTCAAACAATCTAAACACCTTTTCTCTGTCACCAGTGTCCACACCCGGTGGATTCACTGTCTTCCTCTCCGACGTGTCAAATGAAAAGCCCGAAAAAATGTGCAGATCTTCATCCTTCACTCCAAGCCATTTTGCGTATTTAACGGCATTGGAATGCAAAGTCGCAGTGGTCACCAGTTTGATTTCAGGCCAGTTCAATCGGTCTTTACTGGCTTCATGCCAGCTCCGAACATACTCAGTGATGCCTGTCAGGTCCTTCCCAGCATCCAGCATTTCTTTGTATATTTGGTCTAGCGTTGTACCCCTTCTGTAAGCGCCAAGTTTAGCACATCCTTTGAGCTTATTGAGATGATCTACACCAAAGCGCCTATGCGTACTGATGTGATTGTAATAGAGTTCACATTTCAGAAAGTCATATTGATATCGAAGATAGACAACAAGAGGATATGCGACTGATTTATCAAAACTTACCTCTCAATCGTATGCACCGGATCACCTATAACAACTAGCACCTTGCTGAAACAACGCCTCTTCGGTACATGACGATCATCAATGCTAATGATAGACGACGAATTATGCCTCTTCCAGCAAGACGCAGATTTGTGCTTGAGCAAATCTGCGTCAACATCTGAATTTGTTCTCACCAATTCTTGCAATGCCTTAATGAATTTCGATGAAGCAACTCCACCCTGACTAGTAATCAAAACTTCTGCACATTCTGTAAAATCATCGTTGGTAGGTGGTTGTGGTGTTAGAGATGTGCCAGTACGCGCACGAAGAGGACAGCACACACTCTCCTCCTTCTGAAGAGTCGCACAAACATCACTTCCATTCACTTCACCTGCTGCCATTAACTTTATCGAGTCACAAGTATTTCCTCCTGTGTGAGGGACAAGCAAATCATGATTGAAATTGACCCCCTCGTCCTCACAAAATGTGCATTTTGATTCTTGCTGTTTAACAACACCAATCTGGGTTGTCTTGAGTTTTGATGAAAAATCAGCACCGGCATTCATCTTCGTCACCGATTTCTTCCTCACTGTCCGCCCAACATATTGTGCTTTGTTCTGATTTTGATGAGAATGTGGAGAAATAGCGCTACTAAACAGATCATTCATATGTTTCCCCCATTTCAATTCAAACCCGCAAGCTTCACAGCATGGTGTACTGCAATTAAAATTTTTCTGCAGCTGCGGTTGGAAGTATTCATTGAGCTCTTTTGCAACTCTTGAGGAGAAGTTATAATTGCGGGGTTGTTCGGCATTTGATTGATTCTGAACCCTAGCTACAGCAAATTCATAAAGAGCATCATCTAGGATTGTATAAGACTCACCGATATCAAATTGACCCACGGACAAGTTTGATCGGCGTACGAATGCTTCTTTTCTCTTGGCTGTGTAAGGTGTATTTTTTACTCCAGCTTGAACTTCCCAACCTACTTCTGAAGCAAACACACCAAATGTACGTTGATAGTCTTCAAGTAGTATTGTTGTCAAACTTCGCATGACTTCCAATGAATAAATAAGATCATCATACGTAAGTTGGAATTTGGGGCGATCAATGCAACGAAGACCACAAAGCATACGTGTTGAAAAGTTGTCGGGTTGGTTGCGGAGCCAGGATTGTGATGATTTGGTTCCAGCCGTAGCAACAATGTAGTCTGACTTATAGCGACTAGCACTTTTCCTCAGTTGAACCACATACCTATAATTGTTCGAGTCCATATCATCACACAGTGGCCATTCATTTGCAACAAAAATTTGTTGCAAATGAAATTTGCATACACTGTTTTTGTGAGCACCTCCTCCTTCTGAATGTGAACAGCATTAGGGTTATTTGACGGTTTTCATGCTCTCGTGATGAGATATCATTTCCTCTGGACTCAAAATACGATGTTGGATGATTTTGTTCTTCATTGTAACTTCTTGCATGTTATTTTCGTTTGCTGTCCATCGGGTGACTCTGATGCTTCCCCTATAAACTCTCACTAAATCGCTATGAGATGGAATAGCACCACAACGAGCAACTACTGTCCCTACAAAGACGTCTTCCAAGTCAAGGAAACGAGCATCTTGCATTGTCCTTGTGACACATTCCACTGTTTGACGTGAAAGGAGAATTGCTGCACCGTTCCGTTTACGTAAGGCGGATAATAAGGCTCTGGGTACTGATCTAGACTTTCATAGTAACGATGTTTGGGATTTCGAAGAGGTTTCACATACTTCATGTCACTGTAACCCCAATAGTCAAGATGTTTTGGCTGCTCCCTTTTCACAAACTGCTCGAGCCTTCCCAAGGCGACATATGAATCATCATCAGTTTTCAGCACATGTGAATAGCTCAAGTTCAGCTTAAACGCCATGATATTGACCACTTGAAAAAACATCGATGTCTTATATGTAATCAACCTGAAGGACTCTTCCATATCAATCCATATTATGTCTTTGTACATATTGTATTCTTCTTTGATGTCATTCCAAGGTCCAGCTAGAACAAAGAACACAGCGGTGTTGTTAGTAGCTGCCCACGTTGTTCTGATGGATTCCCTCCAACCAAAATTCTTGGGAAGGGAGAGGACGCCAACAATTATTGTCCCAGACTTTCCAACAAATGAGCTCGCTTCAGCCGAAAAACGGATTATTCTACAAGAAACAGTAGCGCTTCGGTCGTTAGCTGCTCCCCAAATGGAATGGCTATTTTCCATGTTCCAAGTGCAGTTCGAGAATGTGCCAGTACGAGCAAGAAGAGCTTCGCTATTACTTTGAACTACGTCTGGGCGATAGACTACAGTTTCTTCTGACCCCATACCAGTAATTGGTTTGTAGTATTTCAATATGAACGCCTTCTTCTCGCGTACTATGCCAACAATTTCAGCCAAATGTGGTTCGTTTCGTATGAGATAGATCAAAGAATCTCCTTCTTTGAAACGGTCAAAGTCAGCAGATTGCTGATCTAGTAATGACAGAGCTTCTGGCTCAATGTTATTAGAATCTGGGCAGCACACACTCTCCTCCTTCTGAAGAGTCGCACAAACATCAGTTCCATTCACTTCACCTGCTGCCATTAACTTTATCGAGTCACAAGTGTTTCCTCCTGTGTGCGGCACCACCATATCTCGATTGAAATTGACCACCTCATCCTTACAAAATGTGCATTTTGATTCTTGCTGTTGAACAACACCAATCTGGGTTGTCTTGAGTTTTGACGAAAAATCAGCACCGGCATTCATCTTCGTCATCGATCTTTGGCTCGTATTTGACATTCCACTACTCACTTTTATTCCTTGATTTTTAGTCTCTAATCCAGTTATATTCCCCCTCACCTTCCCCCAAGTATTTGAGTAACCTCCCTCGTGCCAAACTACCAAGGGGTTGAACGCATATATTCTCTTGTGATATTCTCTTGCAGCTCTGTAGAAATTTGGTTCGGGATCCAAAGAATTGTGATGTACGTTCTGCTTCCTATCCTTGCTGCCATGAAGCAATCCGTACGAAAGGGCGGCATGGAAATCTTCAATGCTCCCTCGAGGAACCACGAATCCGTAGGTCCCATAAGAGTTGCGTAATCGCCGATATGGTACTGCAGAGTCTTCGTACGACCAAGTATGACCACCCAGAAATGCCAATAAAGTATCCCTAGGAAGCTTAGAAAGCAGCTCCCCGCGTCTCTTTACATCGCAAAACTCTTGCGTGCTATTCTCAAATAAACGTGCATCGTCTTCAAGGAAAATTATCGCTTCCTCATCTAACTGTCTCGCCCTCCACAAGCACAAAATCCAAGCCTGAGTTAAACCGTATCCTCGACGTGTGTCGAAAGGAGTGGGACATTGTTCGATATGTGTGCTGGATGCGGTAGATGAGCCACATGCATTTCGCCATTTCTCTTTGAACAGATCTAGACGTCCATTATTGCTTTCATGGGCCCCTGGAGTTCCTTGCAGCGAAATAACAAATATTGTTGTTGGTGGGGAATAAGGCAGATTTTGATTCTTTTCTCCAGGAAGAACCGGGCAGCACACTCTCTCCTTCTGTTGAATAATCGCACAAACATCACTTTCGTTCACTTCTTCATTAGCCATGAGTTTTATCGAGCCGCAAGTCTTTCCTCCTGTGTGAGGCACCACCAAATCTGGCTTGTTGAGATTTTCGCAAAACGTACATTTAATAGCGTTTCCTCCGCCTGATGTTACCCGCTTTGACTTTGATTTCTCCCTCGAAGAGCGAAGAAGAAGTATCCCCTTGTTACTCTCACTCTCACTCACTTCATCTGCTCCAATGGCAAGCTGCTGTCGATTGATTAAGATCACTAACGTAGATAAGTATGTCAACGCTATTGAGGTGAAGACAACGTTTTTCCATCGAAGCAACATACGACCAAACGACGTCAGTACCTGCAAACCTCTGTTTTGATTGTGTGCATGTGGTCTTGATCTTCTTTTGCTGTTGGTTTCGGTGTTGCTATTCATATTTATAAGTTTCGTTTGATGGACGCCGTCAAATTGCTTGCCGCATTGACTATGGTAATAATGATGGGGAGCGCTTAAGTCTTTGAGAGGAGGTGAGGGGGACACTTATTTTATTTAACTACACACGACTATGTGGTAATACTTTGTGTG
>JALLBJ010000724.1:0-14245 GCA_036940105.1 Skeletonema potamos | reverse complement strand
CTGTAATATGATTGATCTTATATGGGGAATACCTTAATATGTAAAGACCCGGAAAGTTGGAGTATATCACTCGGAGTATACGAGTGGTCGTGAAGTGATCGTGAAAGCACATTTTTTTTTACTATAACCATGATATAAAATAGCTCTGCTACTTTGATCAGAACACTCTGTCTCTGGTGGTTCGTAAACACATCAAGCTATTGGAGCTTGACAAACAGCGTCCTCTACACGGACGTAAGAGATTAATCTGTCTCGTTAGGAACTACCTGGGTGCACAATTGTTAGCGCCTAGACGAAGAAGCTAACGGAAAGAGCTTTCATCGATTGAACTCCACTGTGAAGACTCTGGCGGGGACTCGTGGGGGATTGAGATAAGTTACCGTGAAACGCCAGTAAAACATTAACGGCGACATCGTTGCGTTAGCACAGGGTGAAAACGCTTATTCGTGTTTTTCAAAGACAATGGCTAGTATCGTTTCAGCATTAGAAGATTCCGCCGCCATCTCGGCATCTTCATCAACTGTTGAACGCGAGTACGAACATATTCTTCAGGTTTTACTCGAGGGAGACAACATTGTGGTGACATCTTTGCGTCAAAACAAGGTGAAAACACTACGTGACCTGTTCGACTTTTTGAAAGACCAAGGGAAAGTCAACGCTCTGAAGGCTAAAACCAGGAGAGGAAACTTCGTCAATGTGCCACAAAATCGCAAGGTAGAACTAGGGTTCATCATTTCCTTCATCAATGACCTACAAAACTCCTACGGCACCATCTCCCTATCTCCTTACCCTATTGTCAGTACGACACGCGATCAGTTTGAGATGTTTGTCAGTAGAGGGATCCATGTCACGTATGACCCCACCAGGGCGGATAAAGCTCAGGAGCGGCGTGATGCAATGTCATCCTCTTTGCCGATACAGACCGTTGTCACTACTACGCCAACAACCATAGCAAGTACTTCAGCACTCGAAGCGTTTAAGAAGAAGCTGACTTTGTCCAAGGACCGGTGCCCCAACCTGAACAACAAGGCTGAGTGGACGACATACTATATTGCCGTCAAACTTGAGTGTGCGCTAATAGACTGTGAGGAGGTATTAGATGGTTCCTACCAAGTTCCACCCAGTGATGTTGAATTGGACAAGAAGAAACAAGTACTTGTCATGTCACTCCTCAACATGACTGTTCGATCGTTAGAAGGTAAACCAATTGTCAGGAAACATGCCACAGCGATGACTGCACGACTATGCTGGCAAGAATTGATGAACATTCATATGAAGGACGTATCAGGTACCAACCGTGCCAAGCATTTCTTTGCGCTAATCACCAACTCGCAAGTGCCCTCATCGCCTAAGAAGTCTCTCACTGCCAGCATCACTGAATTCGATGAATGGTGCACTGAGTACAACACCTACTGTGATCCCAATATGGTATTAAGTGACCAACTCAGATACCAACTCCTTGAGAACTTTCTTGCCAACGTTAAAGAATTGGTCTCAATCGAGGAAAGTTTGGATATCAGTGATGCCCAGTCCAGGAGCCAGGGTAAACCCTTACTCACTTTTGGGGAACGGATTGAGTTATACAAGCGACGGGCCTCTATAGTCGACGAGAAGAACAAGGTTGCTTTTATTAGTCAACGCCGTCGTGCCAACATGAACCGCTCAGTATATGTCAGTGAAAAGGATCTATATGATAGCTATGATAATGAGGATGACGACGTTTATGGCGACGATGGCTATTATGCAGATGGGGAGTGGAATGTACATGCTGCTGCTGCTGGATTTGGCAGAAGGCGAGGTCAACTACCTAAGGATGTCTATGATAGTCTGGATCCCGCGGTTAGGAAGATTTGGTTGTCGATGCCTACTGATGCGCGTGAAAAGATACTTACTTGCCTTACCAAGGAACCAACCAACCCTACTCCCAATACCGTCGGTACCCAACCTACCAATCCTCCCAGATCAGCGTTGAGGACACCAATCTCTCGTGGGAGCCGTGCTAACTTAACAGATACCGTTGCCCAGGATGATACAAGTCCCACCGCTACGTCTACAGAGGTCAACATGACTGGGGTTGAGGCAAACGACACCATTTCTGCCAATTTAAGCCTTACTCAAGCTATTGCAAGAGGTCCTATTGCTGCGCATCAGTCATCCCTTCTCCCAAGTGATATCCATCGTATGATGTCATCCCAGGACAAGTCACCGGTTGTCAGGCAGCGTATTGGAGTATCACCTTCTGATGTCATCCCTAGGAAGAGGAGTCCTAATGTTAGTTCTACACCATCAAATCCTACGCTCCTAACTCCCAGTGCTCTGAAGGAATCCCATCAAGATCGCCATCCTACACGTCGTGCCCATTTTACCGCAATATCACATGACGATGGCCTTACATCGACCGATGGTGCTGGAGATACCGTGGATATTGTTGCTGCCTCTGCCTTCCTGCAGTTTCTTGCTGGACTTTTGGATAAGGGTGCTAATGGTGGTCTCGCAAACAAGAAGCAGATGCGTCTTCTCTGGTACACTGAGCCTGCACGCCGTATCAATGTGACTGGGGTTGGTGATCTTAATATTGGCGGTCTGCGTATTGGTACATTTGCTGCAAGGGTTCGCACTCAAGCCGGTGATATTATTATCATATGTCCAGAATATGGGGAGATGGAGACTGGAAATACTATCCATTCCGTCATTCAGCTCAAGGATGGTGGCTGTACGGTCGATGATGATCCCAAGGCTCTTGGTGGCAAGCAGTGCATCACCACCCCTCATGGATACGTCATCCCACTGGATATCAAGAATGGACTACCCTACATGCAAATGTCCTACCCGTCTGATGAAGATTTGGAGAATCTGCCGCATGAAGTACTGACGAGAGATGTTCCCTGGGATCCAAGGGTGTATGATTCGACGCAGTCTGATGATGAAGATGTGTATGAACAGCTGGCCAACGAACATCCTATTACCCCCATCCACGATAACTTCAACATCTTTGGGGAGCATCTACACGCCCAAGTTGGTGATACCAACACGCCGTCTCAGGATCGCTACATTGGAGATCGTTACACGTTAGGGGATCGTTACAACAATCCCAACATACCGCACCGTGTGCCGTCGACTGGGGAGTATTTGCCGCCACCAGACCCCAACAACATCTGCTCGCACTTCATTGAATTCTACGATGGATCATTACCTCGCTTCTATACGACGAAATACACCGACGTCGCCGCCCTGTCGGACATAAACTTCGATACCTCCTATAGCGAACAAACCCTACGTCCCATCGAATATGAAGAGTACAGGAAATACTTCCTCAATGTACCTGCTTCCACCGTCCGTCATACATTTGATTCTACTACGCTCTTCTACCGTAATATTCCTTCCTCCAATCACATCCTCAATACGTTCAAGTCACCCTATCCTGCACTGAATGTGTACCGTCTTGCGGCTTCTGATACTGTTTACGCGGACTCAACAGCATGGGGAGGGATTACAGCCGCTCAGGTGTTTGTTGGTAAACTATCGCAGTATGTTGCAGTCTATGGATGCAAATCCGATGCAGAGTTTGCCCGTACTTTAGAGGATGAGATAAGGAAACGGGGAGCAATGGATAAGCTCGTCACTGATCGTGCTCAAGCGGAGATTAGCAAGAAGGTCAAGGATATATTGCGGGCGCTCTTTATTCAAGATTGGCAGTCAGAGGCGTACTATCATCACCAATTATTTGTTGAGAGGATTATTAAGGAGTTGAAGAAGTTTGCGAATTGGGTTCTCAACTGGTCTGATGCACCTCCAGAAGCGTGGTACCTTGTATTTGAGTATGTTGCGTTCATAATGAATCGCACTGCGAAGGAGAAGTTAGGATGGCGCACCCCGGTTGAAGCTCTTACTGGCAACACTCCCGATGTCTCTATCCTTCTACACTTTACATTCTGGGAACCTGTATTCATCAAGAACTATGACGGTTCAGGCAAATGCTTTCCCTCTGAGTCGAATGAGATTATTGTCCGCTTTGTTGGGTTCAGTGAAACTGTTGGTCATTCAATGACATTCAAGGTCTTCAATGAGTCTACAAAACAGGTACTCTATCGATCTTGCCTACGAAAGATCAACAAGGCGGTTGACATTCTCAATGTCCCCCATTATAATCCGGGCACACCAGCTGAACAAGGTGACCCTGATGACGAGGACATACCCGAGATTATCAAGATTCGTGGATCTAGTGAGGATAACCTTCGGCGCACTCCGTCCTTCTCCCCTGAAGAGTTGATTGGACGTACCTTCTTGCTGCCCCCTGAAGATGATGGACAACGGTTCCGTGCTAAGATCATCGACTATGAAGAGTTATCCAAGAAGATGCAAGAGTTTGAGAGCGACCTTGACCGTGAGCCAACGCGCGTGAGGTTCAAGATAGAAGTGGGAGATGAGAAGTTCGAGGATTATGTCGAGTGGGATGAACTATGCGACTTTATTGAAGAGCAAGTGGCGAATGAGAATGGCACTTGGAACTTTCGTAAGATATGTGGTCACAAGAAGGATCTCAAGGCTAGAGAGACACCAGAGGTACTTATCCAATGGGAATCCGGTGAAATTACCTTTGAACCCATCACTTCTATCTACGACGCTGACCCTTACTTACTCGCTGAATATGCCCTTGATAATGACCTACTGGATGAGTGGCAGAAGAGATGTCCTCGGTTGAAGCTGAAGAGCAAGGCTAGGAACGTGAAGAAAATGATGCGCATGATCAACCAAGCGAAACTCCGATCATATCGTGAAGGTCCCGTCTACATGTATGGTTATCAAGTCCCAAGGAACCATGAAGAAGCTGTGAGACTAGACATCGCCAATGGTAATACGAAATGGCAGGATGCTGAGAGGTTAGAGAAGGAACAACTATTCGAATATGATTGCTTTGAGGATCGTGGACATCATTCTACAGCCCAAGTTCCCAGTGACTACAAGAAGATTCGTCTCCACTTTGTCTATGCTGTCAAGCACGATGGTAGATTCAAGGCTAGATGCGTAGCTGGCGGTCATCTCACTGATACACCCACTGAAAGTGTCTACGCTGGTGTCGTTCCTCTACGTGGTGTCAGGCTTGTCATATTTCTCGCGGAATTGAATCATATGGAGGTGTGGCAAACTGACGTTGGCAATGCTTATCTTGAGGCCTACACTACTGAGAAGGTGTACGTCATCGCTGGCGGTGAGTTTGGTGACAAAGAGGGTCATGTCTTCATTATCATAAAAGCCTTGTATGGTTTGAAAACCTCTGGGAAGCGATGGTATGAGAGATTCAGTGATGTACTACGTGAGATGGGCTTCCGTCCTTCCTTGGCTGAACCTGAAGTCTGGATGCGTGCGTGCAATCCCGATGGGACTGTCATCCCTGTTGCTGACTTGCTTGGTGAAGATCCAGCCTTTACTTGCGAAGGTGTTTCCTTACCTATCTACGATGGTTACTATGAGTATATTGCCGTTTACTGTGATGACCTCACCATTGCATCAATGAATCCGAAGGCTATCACCGAGGAACTGGAGAAGAAGCATAATTTTAAGTTGAAGGGATCAGCTCCGTTGAACTTCCTACTTGGATGTGACTACTACCGAGATGAAGATGGTACCCTATGCTCTGAGCCCAAGAAATATATTGCCAAGATGATGTCTGTCTACGAATCATTGTTTGGTGAATCTCCAAGATACCGACAATCTCCATTAGAGCCGAATGATCATCCTGAACTTGATCAAACAAGTCTCCTAGATACTGACAAGATCAAGCTTTATCAGTCCTTAGTTGGCGCTGCTCAATGGGTGGTTTCTCTCGGTAGATTCGATATTGCTGTGCATGTGATGACGTTGTCTGGATTTCGTGCTGCCCCAAGGGAAGGTCATCTTGAGAGAATGAAGCGCATCTACGGCTACCTCTGCAAATTCAAGAATGGAGCCATCCGTTACCGCACTGACTTGCCTAACTACTCTGACCTGAAGACTGTTGAATATGACTGGTCTAGGACTGTCTACACTGGAGCACATGAGGAGTATCCTTCCAACCTCCCTGCCGCAAGAGGAGAACCTGTCCAGATGGGTACTTACGTTGATGCGAATCTGTATCATGATATGCTTACAGGTAAGGCTGTGACTGGTATCCTCCATTATCTCAACAAGACACCATTTGATTGGTTCACCAAGAAACAGTCTACAGTCGAGACTGCAACCTTCGGTTCGGAGAACAGTGCTGCAAGGACTGCCATTGAGCAAATGAAGGCCAATAAGATGACACTTCTTTATCTTGGCGTCCCCGTGATCGATAGATCAGTTCTTTTTGGCGACAACAAGTCAGTTGTGGACTCCACCACCCAACCTCATTCGAAGCTACATAAACGACATCTGATGCTATCGTACCATTATGTTCGTGAAGCTATCGCTACTGGAAATTATGCCTACTGTTGGATAGACGGTAAGAAAAATCCTGCGGATGTGTTGAGCAAGCATTGGGGATATCAATCCGTGTGGCATTTGTTACGACCAATCCTATTTTGGAGAGGGGATACAATGCATGCCAGAGTACCATCTGATGATGATGATGATGGTGACGATCAATCAAGCTTACAAGATTGATGATAGGGGAGTGTCACAGATATGCATCTTTCTGTAATATGATTGATCTTATATGGGGAATACCTTAATATGTAAAGACCCGGAAAATTGGAATAGCACTCGGAGTATATGAGTGATCGTGAAAGCTCACCTTTGATCGGAAAGCTCACTCTTTTTTACTATAACCATGATATAAAATAGCTCTGCTACTTTGATCAGAACACTCCTTCTCTGGTGGTTCGTAAACACATCAAGCTATTGGAGCTTGACGAACAGCGTCCTCTGTACGGACGTAAGAGAATAAGCGCTCTCACTCGAATGTTAATAATAGCAAAGAATATGTATGAGGTGGGCACCAACAATGATAAGGTAGGGGTGCTGTTGTATTTCTCATTCAGCTGAGCAGCATAGATACAGCTGGTTACATCTGTTACATAGTTTCAGTGTATGTCATTTTCGTTACGTGACAGTTACACAATTATTTGTTACTGCGACATCACTTCCTCTTCCTTTTGAAGCCAACAACTACCATTACAACAATAACGGCACATGACGATGAAAAAAACTCATAACAGATAACAGCCGCAAGCAGCCATGCCGTCTCACAGCCCTCGTCGTCGACAACAGCAGCATCGCCCGTCCTCACCGAAATCTCCAACGATGTTCGAACTTCGCCAACTAGCCGCCGCCAATAACGACAACAATTTGTCAGATGATAATTCCTCCGCCGCCTCGGAAGACTCCAATCCAATAATCTGGGAGGATGACGCCGGTACCGATTTACGTCATTTATTTACCCGTCGCCGTCAAAATGCCAGTGACGACGACGACGGAGAGCTGCTGCCCACCATGACGCAGCAGGTGGATGAGATGCTGCTGAATATGGAAGACAGCGACGACGACGACGACAGCAACAACGGAATTGATAATATGCAGGGCCAGCTATTAAATGATCATTCAGCAGCAGCTGCAGCATCAATGACGACAAAAGTTGATCGTCACGAAAATTATTGCTGTGCACGAACACCCCCTCCCACCACTGCAGCAGCAGCCACAGAAGACGTCACCCATGGCCGCAATAAAAAACAAAAATTATCTTTATTGGATTCTGGAGATGTGCTGGCGACCATCAGCAAAGTGAAGCGACGGAGACGTCATACTGCTGCGATTGATCAGAACGATGACTCCATTGACAATAGTCGCGTCGAACAAATCTTTTCAACGTCACTTCCATCGAGTGGTGGTGCGGGCAGTAAGTTGAAGCGCCATCATTCGTTGGTGCCGCGGGGGGAACGCTACGGTAGTGGACGAATGATAAGTGGTGGTAAATTATTATCATCGCATCGTGAGACTACACGTGCTGACTTTGGAAATAACAACGAAGAAGTTAATGATGATGATGATGATGATGGAGTGGAAAATTTACTAAAGGAGATTGAGCAAGGATTAGATCAAGTCTGTAGCAGCAGCGGCGGCAGTCAGAAGAACTGTATCGAGACTATGGGGGGGGAGAGTGGATCTTGTCCCAAATCAACAACTGCTACTACCACTACTACAGCTGCAGCAGCAATAGAAACATCCAATAATGCTCATTCTTTTGCGTCACGGAATGACGGTGGTAACGAAATGAAGAAGATTGGATCTTCTTCTTCCTCTTCTATCCAACCATTTGGTATCAAGAATGCCAACGCTATCAATGCTCAACGACAATCTACTACTATCACCACTATTTCTACATGTGGTGCTGCCAAAAATGAAACGACGAATCTCTGCAGTCGGAACAGCAGCGGCGGCGGCGGCAACAACAACAATAATAACGATACAGCAGTGTTCACTGCCCCATCATGCCCTCTGCCAGCAGTCTCTACAAGCACGAATAATGTGGAAAACGAAAACGAAGCGGATAATGCCAGTTACGACTTTGATAATGACGATGAAGAATTAGAATACATGAGAGGTCTTAGTGGGGATGCAACTTCTTCATCTCAGACTTTACAGGCCAACAACTGTACAAATAACTCCACTCCGGCACCTGCTGCGGTGACAGCGACCACTTCCGTGATGCTGCAGTGTCCTCCGCCAGCTACAACAAAAACAACATCTTCTTTGAGTAATATTGAAGTGACTGTTCAACCGGATGATAATGGCAGCTATGGCTTTTTGGACAACGACGGTGATGATGACGAGTGGGCGAATGTTGATCTTAGTGGAACTCAGCAACAGTGTCCTGCTGATAATCAAACGAATACAGAGGTCGATGATGGAGTTGATTTTGATGATGATATTGATTTCTTGGAGCTTGATAAACAAGTCGAGCAACGGCTGGAAACGATTGGAAATTCAGATGTTGTTGTACCGCCACTACCACCTACCGCTCCCATTCACAATCGTCGCTGTGACACTATTTCCAATCTCTCGAAGGAACCACTATTCCTTTCTTTCACTCGATACGTAGTGCGTCGGGTAAGAGATGATTTGAACACCTACACCAAAACAATTGATGTGTCGTTATGGACTCCTCATCAGGAGGAGAGTGCGCAGGAAGATGAGCTGGAGCGTCTCAAGAAGATCTTCTCAAGTAATGACAATTCTGCCAACATCTCGATTGACGGTTGTATTCATCTACGTGGGGAATGGTACCATACAAACGCTAAAAGTGGGGATGTCGTCCATTTATGTTCCATTAGCGGTACTTACCTCACGGATGTAACCGCTCTACCTGTCATTTTACATTCGAATCCTCCCGAGGGCAGCGACGATCATGACGACTTGGTATTGGTCATCCATCCTGATGAATTAATTACTCCGACATTAGTTAGCGAAGCTGTCAAGTGCCCACGTTTGGCTGTGCTTCAATCTCGGCTTGGTTCGACAGGCTTGAGTGCCAAGTCGGCAGTTATTGGTACCCTCCGCCACGATCTTTTTGAAAGATGCCTTCGTGAAAAGGATACGTCCAGAAGATCAGCAGCTCTATTTACGAGAGAAATTATTCGGAACAATGCTGAGGCGCTTGTTGGATGTGGAATTACCGACCGTAAGGAGGCCTTTAGTGAAGTGATGAAAACATTACCGCAAATTACTAGCTTTTTCGACATGTACACGTCGTGGAATACAACAAAGAAGGGACGACAAGGGATGATGACCTCGACGAGGCATGGTGGCGCTCTTCTCAAGGGAATGTTTCCTCCGTATGATGCATTTTTATCCGTGGACCAAGTTTTTGCGACTGAAGAGTGGGCGCTTGTGCCTGAGTTAGGCTTGAAAGGCAATGTCGACGCAACGGTGTTGGGACGTATCAATCCAGTGCATTCGTCCACATCGACCAATACAGATGATATTGAGCGAGATGCGTTGATACCTGTCGAGCTGAAAACTGGTCACAATCAAAATCCACAACACAATCACTTGGCGCAGCTTTCAGTCTACACGATCATGCTTCGTGCTCGACATGGTTCTGCGTTCAATGGTGATACATATACGTCGCCTTCCTTGAATAACGAGGAGGCATCAGAAGGGATTGAAAGAGGGGCTGCAAGCAGTGGGATGTTGCTCTATCTGAACGATAAGTCACTTTGTGCCAGGCACGTGAAGCCATCATTGAGTGACATCAAAACGTTGGTGGGTCAGCGTAATGGAATTGTCTGCGATGTGTTGAACGCAGCTCGACCTCGTGGTATTGCTCTTGAGTATCAGGAAGGCAAAAAGTCGCAAGTGATAGTGAATGATCCCCCGCAAAGCGCTTTACCACCGCTGCTATCAAACACGAGCTCTTGCGAACGTTGCTACAAAAATAGAGAATGCATGATGTACACGTCTGCGGACAATGCCTGTAAGAAGTCATCACCCAATGCGCCTCGATCAAATTTACCGCACCGGCGACTGATTGATCACTTCACTGGGCATTTGAAAGGGACAGATTTGGATTACTTTCGGAGATGGGATCGACTTATCGATCTTGAACGTCACGCTAGTCCTTCAGATATTGCAAAGTCATGGCTTTACGACTCTGATGAGAAAGAAACGAACGACGGCAAATGTATTTCTTCCGTGATTTTGGATGAGACTCATTTATCAGCAACTCTCGTCAAGTCAAACGATTGTGGTGCCGATGGGGATGCAACAGTAAGATTTCGTCGTTCCAGTGACAGCAAAATGAAGCAACCTATTACTAATCTACACTTTGAGGCGGGAACTTACGTCATTATACGCACTGACGAAGCATCCTCATCAACGCAGAGAAAGCAATCGGGTGATAAGTGCCGCACAAGGGGACGGCGCATTCTGATTTTTAGAGGTACCGTGGCTAGCATGACGGAAACTAGTATCGACGTCGTTTTGCAGCAAAAGGATGTCATTCGTTTAAGGCCGCGAAATGGTAACCATTCGATGTTCCGGATTGACAGAGATGAGCTCTCAAATGGAGCTGGATTACTGCTCCAAAATCTAGGTGAGACTTGCATACTTCCTGTTCGTCTATCACTTCGCTTCACTTGCAAATTACTGAACACTTGCTTCACCTTTTATCAATTGCTCTCTATTCTTTCAGTGAACTTCTTTACGCTAGACATACCGCCATTCTCGACTGAGGCTCTCGGGCAGACACCACTCAAAATGAAACAATTGACGCAGAACACTGACTCTTCGGCTCGACGTCGGCGCTTGACAAACTCTATCATACGGCTGGAGCCACCACCTCGCTTCAACGCTGTTTCCGATGAAGACTTATTCTCCGAGGACGTTTCATTCCTGGACGTGCCTGGTTGTGACAAAAGTAGTTTGAAACGAGACTTCCAAAAGCTGAATTCAGATCAGAAAGCTGCCGTCCTAAAAGTGATTTCGGCGGAGGACTTTGCCATTATTCAGGGATTGCCAGGCACTGGGAAGTCGGCCACTATCGTCTTTATAACCCGCTTGCTAGTTGCCCGGGGCAAGAGAGTACTTCTCACTAGCTATACTCATTCTGCAGTTGACAATTTACTTTGCAAACTGATGAAAAGTGGTGTGAATGCAAGTGACTTATTTCCGAATCCCATTGTCAGAATTGGACGAGAGTCGTCTAGTCATGAAAGCGTTCATGTGCTGCTGGCTCAGAACATTGCTTGCGAAGCGGAGAGGCAAGAATCTAACGAAGCTTCGCCAACTTTTACGAAGCCGAACGCTGACATTCTCTTTAATGTTGTAACGTCGGCGCGGGTGGTTGGAGTGAGTGCTCTAACTGCGCCACGCAGTCCACTCCTCGCGGGGCAAAAATTCGATGTCGTAATTGTTGACGAAGCAGGTCAGATTAGTCAGCCAGCTATCTTAGGTGCAATCATGGCTGCAGATTCGTTTGTGCTGGTCGGAGATCACATGCAGCTTCCTCCACTTGTTGTGAGTGAGGTGGCAGATCAAGCTGGTAAGTCTTTAGATGTCTACGACGAAGAAAACTTTTTGCTCTGGAAGTCTTCTCTTTTGGCTAACTACTTGATTTGCATCAAGGTTATGGTATATCTATGCTCATGCATCTTGCTGAGGAAAGAGGATTTCCCGATGCTGTGGCTCAACTGACGATGCAATATCGAATGAATGAGGACATCTGCCGTCTTTCCAATATTGTTGCCTACAAAGGATTGCTTAAATGTGCTAATGATGAGGTGAAGAATCAAAAGCTCCGCTTGCCTGTCATGCACAAAACAGAAACAAATCATTACAAACAGTGGATTGAGAAAGTAGTCGACCCGAATAATCCCGTCGTATTCCTCGATTACGTGGCTGAGGAAAGTCAGGGTCCAGTGAATACTGCGGAAATATCCATAGTGGAGCAATGCGTTCGATATCTTTCAGATTGTGGTGTGGCTATGTCTTCAATAGGCGTCATTACGCCCTTTCGATCTCAATTACGTGCGTTGAAAGACAAGCTTAATCTGATAGACAAGAATGGACTTGAAATAAGCACAATTGATCGTTTTCAAGGACGAGACAAGTCAGTAGTGATTATTTCTCTTGTAAGGAGCAATAGTGAAGGCAAATCGGGGAGATTGCTGCAAGACTTTCGTCGTCTTAATGTTGCGTTTTCACGCGCCAAGCACAAAATGATTATCGTTGGATCCTACTCAACTTTACATCAAGGAAGTGATGTGCTACGGCCCGTCTTGGAGTCGTGTCGTGAACGTGGATGGATTCAAAAAGTGTCAGAGACTCAAATCCAAATGAATGAAGTGAAAGGTGATTAAACTCTGAATCTGAATGATCGGTAGAGAGTCGAATTGAGAGACGTATATCGATGCGATACAGGAAGTCATTCTGGTGCGTGTGTTTGGTTTTTTTGCCAAATAATGAGAATAGTGCTTGAGAGTAAGTTTGTGGAAGTTGGAGCTCTAATGTACCTACATGCTGGTGATTCGCGTTCGATGGACAAGCGACTTGTCTTGTGCCTTGTAGATGTGCGTACTTAGCAAGCGTCGCGAGAGAAGTGTAGTGGATTGAGCTTGATTTGGCATGATTGAATACCTATGAAATTTTCGGGGTAGAAGTCGAATACTACAACACTGGATGCAGCTCTCACAATCACCTCTACACATTAAAAATAGACTACTTAGCACAGCTAAACTACGCAGAAGGTATTCCATCTCTGTTAGGGTTAGGGTTACCACTTGAATGTTCCGGACGATCCATCTGGCAGGGCATACCTATATCGATCGAAAAGACATAGGCAAGTAAGTATCAGGAGGTTGATGGTTGCCTTTTTGTTCTTGCGTCGGTTTCTCGTTTCTCGCGGCACAAATCGCAAACCGCCTCCGCCTCGAGTCCACGACAGTCCACGACCATCGCCGGAGGAGCGAGGGGCCATCGGTCTTGATCGCCTCGTTAATACAGTCGACCTCTGTCGTGCGGTGGTCTTGTGGTCTTGTGGTCTTGTGGAGACCATGATTCTATCGACCAATATGCTCATAAAAATAATAACAACGATTGCTGCTGTTGCACTCTTCGACGATGGCAGCCGAGGGCGATAATATTATTATTCGATATATTTTTACCGGCGAGGACGGCGAAGTTGTGCCCGCCGATGCCACTCATGTCACCGTGCATGAATCTGTCAAAGTCATTCCGATAGGGGCATTCTATTGGCATCGTAACATCGTAGAATTTGAGTGTCACGATGGCGTCGAAAAAGTTGAAGAAAAGGCATTCTCTGAGTGCCCTTCTTTGAGACGAGTAAAAATGCCAGGCGTCAAAATTGTTGAGCGTGAAGCATTCGCTTGTTGTAAAGCCCTGGCAGATGTTGACTGTGACAAGTTGGAAAGAATTGGATATTATGCATTCGGTGGCTGCTCATCTTTGAGGAGCATCAACTTGCCATCTGTCAAAATCGTCGAGGAAGATGCATTCGGTTGTTGTGAAGGCCTGACGGATGTGAAATTTGGTGACAAGTTGGAATCAATTGGAAAAGGTGCATTCGATGACTGCAAATCTTTGGAACGTATCAGCCTCTCATTGAGCGATTGCATAATTGATGATGATGATGATGATGATTATTATTATTATTTGGATGTATTCACATGGTGTGAAAATTTGAAGCACGTAGATCTGGTCGGGGGAGTGCTTGAAACTATCGCCGCTTTGCATTTGGAAGACTGGAGAAATGATATGAATGCAGCGATCGATG
>JALLBJ010000723.1:0-13948 GCA_036940105.1 Skeletonema potamos | reverse complement strand
TATGCGCCGATGCCATATCACTCCGCAGAATTTGAAGACAGCGACGAACGAGTCAAACAGAGGGCAGCAGCAGCAGCGCCCAAAGCACGCTCTCCGGGAGTTGTGAGTTCATCGATTATCAATAACATCATTCAACAGAAGTCTGCACATCAACAACACTCTGTAAATCAAAATGATGTTGATGAAGAGGCGTTACAACTTGATAATCATGGACGTGATGAAACCTTTGATGCAAACTCGCAGCAATCTAATGTGTCCAATAATCAAAAGGCCGGTATTGTCAATCTGCAACCTTCAATGCAATCTACGATGCAAGTAATCCCTCATGCATATTTGGTCGATGATGATGATGACGAGGGTGACGGTATTGTAGTTGCCGGATATGCTGAGCCATTACTACCCTGGTGGCAGCAGAGACGGACAAGAATTTTGTTGGGCATAGTTATCATATTGTTGATTGCCGCTGCCGCGGCTATTGGCACGTCGGAAACAAAACGGCGTAATGCACTGTCGATGACATTGTCTCCTACTCAATCCAGAGAACCTTCCTCTTCCCCTTCGATGACACCATCGGTTAGTCTTGCGCCGTCCACATCTCCAACTAAGTGTTCAGATACGATAACTGCTAATGCGAAGGAAGTGGATTTGAATGTCTTGGTCGGAGGGTTGAAGAGTCCAAAGGCGGCCATTGATGGGAATAATATGGTTGTTGTCGCTAAGGATTCCACCGGCTATGCATACACAATATTCTTCAAGCGGGGAAATAACGGGGAATGGGCACGGACTCGATACTTTGTAGAGGAGTGTCAACGCACTGTTGATGATGAAATATACGACTGTTCGTATTCCGTCGCACTGTCTGGCAACACGGCTCTAGTCGGATTGGAATATGGTTCTGAGATAAAA
The DNA here is from genome assembly GCA_036940105.1 of Skeletonema potamos. Classification (NCBI taxonomy): domain Eukaryota; phylum Bacillariophyta; class Thalassiosirophyceae; order Thalassiosirales; family Thalassiosiraceae; genus Skeletonema; species Skeletonema potamos. The sequence continues at coordinate 13,042 of JALLBJ010000723.1, read as the reverse complement.
GATCAATGGATCCCTGCTCCTGTGTCTATGTATAGAAGAAGTGACTTGGAACAATGGGATAAAATTGACCCTTTGCTTGTTCCTGAGGGTTGGGAGTACGGATCATTTGGTACATCGGTTGGGATTGATGGTGATTTGATTTGCGTAGTTGCACTGAGAAGACAACCTGAGGGATCATCTGGGACACTTTATCCTAGAATGTTTATTTTCCGAAGCATATCAGAGAAGTGGGAGCGAGTCGGAATAGAAGGATTCAGTAGCAGTATTGGGTACTGCGATGTCTCAGGCAATACCATCATGGCGTATACTGATTTCAGTGTCAAGTTCATCTATCATTACCACTTTGACAGAGAAAACAATGTCGCTGTGCCAATTCAAGATGACTTTAGGGTAGGAGAGGGAGAAAGTTATGTCTCGAAAAGTAGCCTAGACGGCAAGCACATCGTGTATTCTTCTTCGACCTGGAATGGCGACATTTTCACCGAAGACAGAGTGTTTATCTACAAACGAAGCGATGATGATCAGCACTTTAGACTCCAACAGAGACTTGAAGGGTCAGATTACGAGGAAGGGTTTGGGAGAACATTCGATTTACAAGATGACACCTTGGTTGTCGGAGGTAACAATCGAACGTTTGTCTTTTTGGACCATGGTGATTTCTTTGAAGAATCAATCGTTCTGGATAAGTCATATACGGACGTGAAACTGTCCAACCGCCACGTGATCGCAACAACTAAAGACGGCAGAGTCGAGTCCTTTGTTATACGGGAGGATTGCACACAACTTGTTCCTACACAAACACCATCGTTGTCTACATCTCCATCCTCCACCCAATCTCCGTCGTCAAAGCCATCGGCTGTTGTGACAGGTGGTTACACTCGTGATGTGTGGCTCGTGGATGATGGATCGGGCAAGCAACCTCTTTGGAACACATATATGCCTACAAGCAAAGTAACGCGCACGCACTCCCCTTCCACCAGTCTAAGACCCAGCTTGTCGCCTTCTTTGTCGCTACCCCCCACGGAGAAATGCTATATGATCAACATCGCTTTCACCTATGATTCGTATCCGGAGGAGACAACGTGGAAACTACTGAAACTGGACCAAGCTGGCGGTCATGATACCCTAATCAAGTCATATCGCCCATCGCCAAAGGAGACGTCTTATCGAGAACACATGTGCTTGTGGGAGGGAAGATATCAATTCATTGTTACCGATTGGGATGGCACCAACAGTTACAACGTGTCGTCTTACGGAGATATCATTGTACAGGGAGAAAAGTTTGACAGAGAAGAAACGAGGATATTTGATTTGCCTTATGATTCAAATTTAGCTCCAAGCCAAGCGCCAACCTCAAGCTCTGTTCCATCAATTCTACCTACAATGAGCTTGGACCCTACGAAGAAGCCTACTCATGTACCATCGAATTCGCAGGTTCCAAGCCAGACGCCCTCTGAATCGTCGCATCCTACAGAGACGTGTTTCTGGTTGAGTATTGAGATAAATGGCTATACTTCGTATCAGACTTCTTGGGAGTTGCTGATAGCCCTCAATACTGATGAATACAAATTGGTGGAGGAGTTTAATGCATATTTTTTTGGATCTTATGAGCCCAACAAACCGTATTGCTTACCTGAGGGCTCGTACAAGTTTACTATTCACGATTCGTTAGGAGATGGTTTGGATGCTTTTTTTGGAGGTAGCTATAGCTTGACTTCTTATGGAGAAGTAATTGTTCAAGGAGGGGAGTTTGGTACCTATGAAACGACAATGTTTGACCTTCCATTTGATCCATCGTCTGTGAACGTGACAACAACAACGACTGCTCCAGTATCCTTTCCTACATACCCACCAACATTGTCAACTGCACCGAGTTTGACGAAATATCCAAGCGCTTCTCCATCCAAGTCACAACGACCGAGCACATCACAAACTCCAAGCCATTTACCTTCGAAATCACTGCATCCTACAGAGACGTGTTATCGGCTCAATCTTTTTGTTCTCTTTGGTTGGTGCATGGAGAGTTGGACATCTTGGGAATTGCTCGGAATCAATAGTAATAGTGTGTACGATTTCGTCAGTGTAACGGAATCTCTAGAGGACGGAGTTTACGATGGAACCTTGTGCCTGCCGGAAGGAGAGTATCAGTTCACAATATATGACTTATCGGAGGTCGGAATATGTTATGGTCAAGGTAGCTACAACTTGACTTCTTATGGAAACGTGATTATGCAGGGAGGTCAGTTTCGGGCGGCTGGTGAGACGACGATGTTTGATCTTCCATTCGATCCTAGCACTAGCACTGTAGTTACGACATCCACTACATTTGCACCAGCGACGTACGCTCCAACATCACCTTCTCCTTCATTGTTACGAAGAATGAAGCCGCCAGCTGCACCNTGCACCAGCGACGTACGCTCCAACATCACCTTCTCCTTCATTGTTACGAAGAATGAAGCCGCCAGCTGCACCAGCACCAGTTCCAGTTGCTCCGCCGGCAGAAGCACCATAATATCTTCTGACTTCGACTGCCCTTGTCCGCAGATTTTGTAGGTGGAACCACCAAAAGAGCTTCTACCGCCAATTTGGAGGACGGATGCGCGGACATCTGACTGCCGGAGAAGCAGCGGTCCTATGGGAGAGTTTGTTGCAGAAATGCGTGTCCTCCCTTTACTTGAGAGTGGATCAACCTTTGCACTGCTAAAAATTGGCTTTTGGACAAAAGCGTTAGGACATAGGCGTTCGGACGGGCTTCGTTAGAGGCGTACCACTGAAACTACAATACTAAATACCTAGTGGCTCTTAACTCGTAAAAACCTTAGGTGAGAGTAGTCTATTCTAATCTCTCATTTTATCAGTAACACTGTGGATATGCGCCACTAAAACGAAATGCCCATATTTAATCCCACATATCCACACTCCGCTATGCCATTAAATCTCACTTGAGTTGGGTTGGAAGTGGTGAGAAATGATAATATTTCACGTAGAGTAGGCATGCAGGGATTTCTTCGATGTGGCAAAACACTTCAAGCTCACACCAGCACTCCGTCTCAAGCGCCCAAAAAAGTATGGCTGGAGTTCATTCGTTTTGTTTCCAATACTGAAAAGCATTTGAGCTGTCTCTTAGCAAGTAGCATATGAGCTGTCTCTGGCTTACCATGCGTATGTCTGACTAACAGTGCATATTATGTAGTCTGACTGGCAGTGTAAATCTTGGTGTGATGTGAACTTCTTTTTCGTTTTATTATATACATTCCTACAGCTACTAGTTTGATCGTGTTCATAACAACACAGCTCGTCAATTACTTTGGTGTGATGTCACGCCCAAACCCATGATGGGATAGCGATCAACATCATCTGTGCGAATTAACTCATTGAGTGTTGAAGAAGAGCATGTTTAGGAAGTCACCAAGCTCGCCAAGATCAGACGACTCTTCACACCCATCCGATTCGTCGCCGCCGAATAGCTCTTTCAGCGAAAAATCCGCATGTTTCTCGAATGAAACTCGCGTGTTGCGTGATACTTTACGCACGGACTGCAATGCCTGGGAGTAGTCAGTTTCCTCAAAGGAGAGTGTTGCGGCATGCACTTCAGGAATGGAGAAGTACAAGAACGGATCTGTTTCGAAAAGATTATGATTATAAGCGGCAGGATTGTGAGATAGGGTCATCTCAGTTGATGAAAGAGTTGGGAACAGCAACATTGAGTCTGCTCTCCTTACCTGTCTTTTGAAGTAACTTTAGATCTTCTTCAGTCATAGAGTTCAAGTCGAGCTCTTCCGTGTCCTTCTTGTTGGTGAAAGTAGGGACCACCAGTTCATTCTCTCGCACAAGACATGATTTTTCAGCCAACATGTCGTCCTGGCCACTCTTCTGTAGCAACAGTGCGTTGTACTTATGTGACAGTTCATCTATGGTGGCCTGCTTTTGAGCCAGTTGTAGCTTCAGCTGTATGACTGAATCGAGATTGTGATCAGGAGCAGGTCCCTGCTCATTGGATGGTTTCGATCTCAAAGCATTTTCTACATACATTTCATATGGAATCGGCCGTCTTGCAGGCCTGACCCCAAACTCAACGAATAGCTCGTCACTCCGACCTTGGTTGGTAGGATCGCTGGTAGCATCGTATTCGTCTCCTTGTCCTTCGTCCAACAGATGATGTTGGCGTGCTTCAGCCTTCATTTTGACAGAAGTGCTGTTAACGAAAGACGTCATTCTTTTTTGAGTGTCGGGGCATGACATGGTGCGATAGAACATTGCTTTGATTACTTCGAGATGTGCCTCCACGCCCTGTTGCTTCATTTGCTCCCTGAACTTCTCGAACTCGATCATAATTGCCTGCATCATCATCGATGATGAATAGGAGAAGGAGTGAGCGGATGTTGTGAACAGATCAAAGGACATTCACAGAATCAAACTTATCTTTCTACTCACCTGTTTCTTAAGCTCGGCGCGATAAGTCATCTGAGTCAACTCACTCACGTGCGATGCTGATTCGTCACAGGAACCTTCTTCATTCTTTTGTTCGTACTCGGACTCCATGTCCATGGCAGCAGGTAAAGAGAGCTTGCGCTCCTTACTACTAGGTATGGATATAGTAAAACCATCAGGGTACTTGAGATGATGTACACCGCTTAGAAAATCGTCCAAAGGCGATGCGGCTTCTTCCACTGCGGCTGTGTGGTGCAATGAAGCTGCTACGATTGAGTTTGAGGGAGGCATGGCGGTAGATGAGATGATGGTTGGTGGTTGGGTAATATCGCAGCATTAATCATGTTCATAAGAAGGAAAGCAGATAGTAATGAGCATGAGGATTGTGAGAGAGAGTCATCACTGTTGAGGAATGAGGTGAGATCACCAACTACTCTGCTTACCTTTTTTCTTCTGATTCAACTTGGTATCTTCAGCCATATGGTGCAAGTCGAGCTCTTCCGTGTCCATCGTGGTGTTGACTGCGGTAGGGACGAGCGACGTATTCTGCTTGGCAGTGGTATAACTAGGGTCGGAGGAGGGTTTGCTTCTTTTGTTTGTTGGCATCATCGCTGCGGTTTGTGTGTAAAGTTGGTGTGAATTGAAGATATTTTGTCTCTTGTATTCTGATGTAATCTCGATTATTTATTGAAGGACGCAACGAACAGTGGCTTCGTCAGCTGGTGGTCGTGAAATATTTTTCAAAGATGGGAATTGCTACTTGGAGGGAAGGAACGGAGAAACAGATGGCTGCTTCCTTCGACAAATTATGACCCGCGACTTCAATGACAGCCACCGGCAAGAGCCGTCAAGAAACAGCTGGGTTTTCGGTTCTATATCACCATGCACGATAATAGATGCCATGGAGAACATAAATGTTAGCAGCTGCTTTCACGTGTAAAGTTTCCTGTGCAGTTTCCGTCTCTAGAGAGGGGTCTATGGGTTCGCAAAATAATATTCCTCCTCCCGCCCGCCACGATACGAATCGAGACAGCCAGAGAGATAACTTACTTTTAGGTACGAGGGAGGCACGAAAGATCGCCTCCAACGAACGCTGGTGCGTCTTTAGTTTCGTGAAGAAATAATACTGACTAGCATATGAGCTGTCTCTGGCTTACCATGCGTATGTCTGACTAACAGTGCATATTATGTAGTCTGACTGGCAGTGTAAATCTTGGTGTGATGTGAACTTCTTTTTCGTTTTATTATATACATTCCTACAGCTACTAGTTTGATCGTGTTCATAACAACACAGCTCGTCAATTACTTTGGTGTGATGTCACGCCCAAACCCATGATGGGATAGCGATCAACATCATCTGTGCGAATTAACTCATTGAGTGTTGAAGAAGAGCATGTTTAGGAAGTCACCAAGCTCGCCAAGATCAGACGACTCTTCACACCCATCCGATTCGTCGCCGCCGAATAGCTCTTTCAGCGAAAAATCCGCATGTTTCTCGAATGAAACTCGCGTGTTGCGTGATACTTTACGCACGGACTGCAATGCCTGGGAGTAGTCAGTTTCCTCAAAGGAGAGTGTTGCGGCATGCACTTCAGGAATGGAGAAGTACAAGAACGGATCTGTTTCGAAAAGATTATGATTATAAGCGGCAGGATTGTGAGATAGGGTCATCTCAGTTGATGAAAGAGTTGGGAACAGCAACATTGAGTCTGCTCTCCTTACCTGTCTTTTGAAGTAACTTTAGATCTTCTTCAGTCATAGAGTTCAAGTCGAGCTCTTCCGTGTCCTTCTTGTTGGTGAAAGTAGGGACCACCAGTTCATTCTCTCGCACAAGACATGATTTTTCAGCCAACATGTCGTCCTGGCCACTCTTCTGTAGCAACAGTGCGTTGTACTTATGTGACAGTTCATCTATGGTGGCCTGCTTTTGAGCCAGTTGTAGCTTCAGCTGTATGACTGAATCGAGATTGTGATCAGGAGCAGGTCCCTGCTCATTGGATGGTTTCGATCTCAAAGCATTTTCTACATACATTTCATATGGAATCGGCCGTCTTGCAGGCCTGACCCCAAACTCAACGAATAGCTCGTCACTCCGACCTTGGTTGGTAGGATCGCTGGTAGCATCGTATTCGTCTCCTTGTCCTTCGTCCAACAGATGATGTTGGCGTGCTTCAGCCTTCATTTTGACAGAAGTGCTGTTAACGAAAGACGTCATTCTTTTTTGAGTGTCGGGGCATGACATGGTGCGATAGAACATTGCTTTGATTACTTCGAGATGTGCCTCCACGCCCTGTTGCTTCATTTGCTCCCTGAACTTCTCGAACTCGATCATAATTGCCTGCATCATCATCGATGATGAATAGGAGAAGGAGTGAGCGGATGTTGTGAACAGATCAAAGGACATTCACAGAATCAAACTTATCTTTCTACTCACCTGTTTCTTAAGCTCGGCGCGATAAGTCATCTGAGTCAACTCACTCACGTGCGATGCTGATTCGTCACAGGAACCTTCTTCATTCTTTTGTTCGTACTCGGACTCCATGTCCATGGCAGCAGGTAAAGAGAGCTTGCGCTCCTTACTACTAGGTATGGATATAGTAAAACCATCAGGGTACTTGAGATGATGTACACCGCTTAGAAAATCGTCCAAAGGCGATGCGGCTTCTTCCACTGCGGCTGTGTGGTGCAATGAAGCTGCTACGATTGAGTTTGAGGGAGGCATGGCGGTAGATGAGATGATGGTTGGTGGTTGGGTAATATCGCAGCATTAATCATGTTCATAAGAAGGAAAGCAGATAGTAATGAGCATGAGGATTGTGAGAGAGAGTCATCACTGTTGAGGAATGAGGTGAGATCACCAACTACTCTGCTTACCTTTTTTCTTCTGATTCAACTTGGTATCTTCAGCCATATGGTGCAAGTCGAGCTCTTCCGTGTCCATCGTGGTGTTGACTGCGGTAGGGACGAGCGACGTATTCTGCTTGGCAGTGGTATAACTAGGGTCGGAGGAGGGTTTGCTTCTTTTGTTTGTTGGCATCATCGCTGCGGTTTGTGTGTAAAGTTGGTGTGAAATTATTAAAGGACGAACAACGACAGCTGATGTGTTCTTTCACGACGAACAGCTTGCGTGGTCGTGAAATCAACGAACAGCTTGCTTTGGGCGTTATTGACATTAACAAAGATGGGAATTGCTACTTGTATTGGAGGGAAGAAAGACGGAGAAACTGATGGCTGCTTCCTTCGACAAAAAATTATGACCCGCGACTTCAATGACTGCTAATGGCGAAGCCACACCATGGTTTTGCGTACTACGATATCACCAATGCACAATGCCATGGGAGAACATAATGTCAGTTGAAGGTTAAAGCTAATACTGTGCAATTTGTAGGTATTGTACCGACCGTCAGCTGTCCATGCATTTTACGTGTAGGGACTTTAAGTCTGAACAGACACAAGTTCTCCGGATACTGTATTGTACAGAATCGTCGAGATTCATACATTATTTGCTAATTAAAATTAGATACAACATGTCATGGGATAGGCCATTGCACAGAAAATTCCGCGACTCATGACGCTATGAAAGCTGAGATAGAAGCTGCAGATCGACTACTAACTTGTCACATATTTCCAAAGTAGCTTTCTCCGCGGCTTCGAATTTGGCTTGCAGATCGACACGTAAATCACAACATTGCTTGTGTGTCGAGGACCAACTAGCCTCTTGACATTTTCGGGAACAGTAATATGCCTCACGACATCTGATGCATTGCAGCATGCCCTTGCGTTCCACTTTCCCACCGGGGAGAGTGCATTCTGGATTGTCTCAGACTCCCATCTTGGTGATGGATTTAACCTCTTTGTATTTCTTATCCAAGCATTTGCAAGGGATGCGCTTCCTGAAGAAGCTAACGAGTGTGTGCTCGTCGCAGCGAAACGTCTCCACCAGTTTCGCACAGTTCACGGCGGAAGTCTGGAGCAATTGTTTTGCCAATGCTTGTTCAAAGAAATTTGAGATAGCCGCACAGTGACGAGCACAATTATTGTCATCTCCATCAACAATATGCCGCGTTCCTTTAGCCAGAAAGTTGGATACTACCCACCTCACCTTGTCAGGATCATCCCACACTTTGAGATATTTATTGTGGGCTGCTTTGCATGCTGTTGCAGTAGCTTGGACAGGATTATCACGGCGGTCTTCTAGTCCGATTTTATATTCACTAAAAAATGTTTTCATGTACTCCAAACAGTAGTTGAGTTCCTTCACGGGAAGTGTTGCTTCGCATCCGTGATCACACCGCTCTCGATCAGCGGCGGCAGCGGCGGCAGCAGCGGCGTCCAATTGTTGCTTTTCAGCAGCAGCAAGTTTGATGGCATCCTCCAAGAAAGCGGCATCATCGACACCTTGCGTCTCATTGCAGCTTTGCGGCCGCTGCGTCTGCGCTTCAAGTGACTCCTCCGCTGTCTGCTCCTCCGCCTTCTTAGGTTTGTTGGCGGCCTTCTTGTTTGCCTTGCCCTTGGCTTTTTTCTTTGGCGTGACTGCTACTGGTGTTGGTGATGGCTTTGCCCTGGCTAATAGATGTTGCCTGTTTTTGGTTTTTGGCGAGGTGGCGTTCGCATCGCATCTTTTCTTCTTTGAGTTCTCACACATCTTTGCATCTCACTGATCTCTGCTCTTTTTCATAAAAGAACTCAAAGAAACTCATAGGCAGCAAATGCACCGACAAATAATATTATGTAAATCATGATGATGATAAACAGGTGGTCAAGTGCTACTGCAGCCTTGGTGGTAATAATCTGTTTTTTCTCCGCCTCCTCTGTATCGGCGTTCAACTACGCGACGACGACGTATTATCACGCTATCCATGCGCGGATCACATCATCTTGTGCATCAACTACTGCTGGGTGTCCCATCACTTTCCTCGCGGCGGCCAAGATTGCTCGAAACGATGATGATAATGCAGAAGAGTCATCGTCGTCGTCTCAGCAGCAACCAACCGACAATCGGCGCCGAAAGACGTTTCAAAGTGGCCTTGCGGGCACCTTGCTCCCTTTCTTTGCGAAGCATGCAAGTGCAGCAACCACCACCACCGCTACTACTGCGTCTACACCCGAAAGCGCAACGAATACACCTATTGCCGATTTTCCCATGCGTAAGCTCCGCTTACCTAAAGGTGGACTAGGTCGAGAATATATCATTCTACAATTATACATTGGCGGGAATGGTCCATACGATTTCATGGTAGATTCTGGATTAACAACTGAATTAATTACTCCTCACTTGCAATCGATACTAAAAGCTAAATCATCTGGTATTACGAAGCAAGGACTTTCGGCTGGTGATGCTGGATCATTGCAAACACTGGTAGAATTGAATGAAGTACAATTGTGTTGTGGAAAATTGGCTTCAAGTGAATCTTTATTTCCACTACAGGGTCCATTGCATGCGATAGTGACTGATTTTCCACAGGAACATATGGATCCAAGTCATGATCCCGTCGAGGGGATGTTGGGTATGGAAGTTTTGGAACGATTTGATGTAGACTTGGACTTTCCGGCGGGGAGATTACGTTTATGGAAGCCAGGAACTGTGAGGGCCGAAGCCAAGAAGGCGGGTATGGTTAATATTGAAGCTGTAGTTGTGAATGAAACGAGATTACTTGGCTTTCGTGTAGTTTCTGCCAACGCACCAAAAGGAGGGGGGGATTCAGGAAATGATATCACGGCGCAACCATTTTTAGGTGTGGTTGATTGTGGTGCATCGTTTTCGGTGGTGAATTGGAAGGCAGCATCCTTGCTAGGCTTACCGCCCCGAAGTGACGATGTGTACAAGAAAAGTCCCATGGTGCAAGGCATAGGTGTCGATGGCCGTCCTCAACTATTACCCACGATGAATATTGGACTAAGTTTCTGTGGTGATGCCATCCAAAACAAGGAAGATAAGCCTACCATCACCATGTCCTTTGAGGCACCACCTAGCAACTGGAAACCTTGGAATGCCGTACCCATGGCTATTGGAGATTTACCAGTCTTTTCGCAATTGTTAGGAGACGGGAGGACATCCTACAAAGGTCCAGCTGGGATTATAGGTTTGGATATATTGTCCCAGAGGAGAGTGATTTTGGAGACTGGTGTTGGAAGGAAGAGGAGGATTTATGTGGGAAATAAGTGAAGCTCATTGTGTATGGGAGACGGTTGCGAGCAGGTAACATGGCGGCTTTTAGAATTGAAAACTTATAGGAAGAAGCTGCATACTATCTAACAACTGATATCGGACCTCATGTAATATGTCGCTCTCGTTCCGTTTCCTAGCGCTCTCCACCTCGATCTTTGCCTTCCTTCCTGTTCATGCTGCGACGTCACATGCACATGATGTCCCTCTCCTTTTCATTGAGATTCGCTCTCCAGAGAGCAAGTTCAAGTAGTGGGGGAAGACAAAGTTGGGTCCGATCTACATACATAAGTAGTGCAAAGTACAACTCATCAGATAATAATATCTCGGCGCCAGAGAAATTAAAAATCTATTTGGCCAAAGATCGGAGTGTAACCTCAAAGAGAGACACAAGTCTTCCCGGCCGGGGGGTAAAATTCTATCTTTATTATCTATATAGATTATTGGTTAGAAGGGGTTCAAAAGGTACCTGTCACAGTTTGGGGAGATATTTTATTTTCATCTCGCCACGTACGAGCTACTCCGCCCCCCCCACCAATCGACATTCGCCAAGCCATTTGACATTCCTGCCACATGTAACGCAGTTCACTGAAATCACATTCTCTCTGGGGGGTAAGTTCCACTTTGCTAGCGCTTGCTCAACTTGGTCATCTCTAGATCTACTACTCTTGCGTGCACTACTCATTTTCTCTGAGCTCAACGTTGGCCACCTCAACTCTATCTCTTTCCGCCGAGTTCGTTTGCTTCGCCACAACACTCTTGTGTCGTTGTCGGTCCTTTTTACTCACTTTACTCCAGCCACTGACGTTTGCAATTTATTACTCACTTGTTTTTCACATTCAACATGCGGGACAGCTGGATAAATTCAAACCATGAAGTTCTCTCTTGTTATTGTTGCATTCACCCTTTTATGTGCGGCCAACGCTGCTGACGAAGAGACCCTCCCCACTAATGCGACGGCTCTAACCGCTGGGGAAAACGCCGCCCTCCCAACCAATACGACGGCTTTCACCGCTGAAGAAGAGGCCATCCCTACTAATATGACGACTCCCACCACTGCCCCATCTGAAACAACGGCTCAAGTCTACCAACCTATGAGTCATACATTTTTGAATGTTCTTCAAGGCCAGTCAGCAAAAATTGATTGTCCTCCTGGATTATACGCGAGCTTGATTGAAAGAAGCGATTTTGAAGATGTGGAGGGAGAAGCGGGGCAAGATATCAGGTATATTGCTCCTGTGAACAAAGGAACATATGTAAATTGCTTGAGATCTATTTGTTCTATCAAGTCACCATCCGATTTTGGAAACATCTGCACCGTGACTGCAATCGGAAAAGCTGCGGTAGCGCCTGTTGCTGCTGATGACGACGCAGGTGATAATATGAGTGATCCAAGTAGCGCTTACATTATGACAGCCCTTTCGATGGGCTTCATGGGTATTAATGCCGTCCTCCATTTCATTTAAGAGGACCACGAATGGCTGTGTGCAGAAAATTTATTGAGGAAGAGGAAGAACCAGCTAGGTGGCAACTTGATTGAATAATTTCAAATTATATCTCGAAGATATCAAAACATGTCGTGATGTAGTAGTAAAGCTGTGTCCAAAGAGCTGATTGTGTATGCGACGTGAAGAAAAGATATCGTAATGTTTCCCATCCTTGCACTTTTTAAACTTCAGATCGGTCTTGGTTGTCTTTGCTTTGTATTTTGGAGAGGAACTTATTCTAGCTTGGCCTTCCGAAGAGCCTCTAGTCCTCTTTATTATCGCCAGCGCTGATGGGTTGGGGTCTTTCACTTCTTTTCACTTCTTGTTTGCATTCACCTACAACAGAAGTTTGCACCTTGGGAAGAAGCTACATACCATCCAAACAACCATATTTATCCGAGGGAGGACATACTTGATGATGATATCTCACCTGCGACGCTCGTTCCCGGCACTCTTCCACGTCAATTTTTAGCTTTCGTTGCTGCTGTTTCGTTGATTGCGCCCTCCTCCTCCTCCTCCTTCTCCTCAAGTAACTTCTTTGCCTTCCAAAGGAGCCAGTTCAAGTAGAGTTGTAGCCCCTTGAGTAACGTGAAATACTCAGCTTTTAGTGTTACATCCTATTGATGACCGATCTAATCCGCAGTCTTGTAGCGTCATACTTTTATCTGTGAGGAACCCGGAAGCACCTGATTGATGCGTTCAATTTCTTGGTGATATCATTTCTCCAACTCTCCAGATGGTGTTGCATAGTATCGTTGTGGCAAGTTAGAGTTAGTGTGGGGTTCTTTGTTGAGGACGACTCATTCGCTCGCGCTGTTCCAATACATACCACACAACACACACATGCGGGGTTCCGGTCATTTCATTTGTATCTATTCCTCTGTAGAGAAACGACCAGGTCTCCTGTCTTAGAAGACGCAGCAGGTGGTCTATTATCCCCTCTGGGACCATCACCTCT
>JALLBJ010000722.1:0-13680 GCA_036940105.1 Skeletonema potamos | reverse complement strand
GAAAGGCTCATAAAGCCAAAGCTGGCAAGGGCAGCAAGAATGGCGAGCCTATCCGTACGCGCAATTAGAGAGATACTTGTATGTTATATTATGTGTATACGTGAGTGTCTTTCCCTCTCATCACTTCTTCAATAATTTCATTAGAATTGTACAACTTCTCTGATGAATAACAAGATCAAGTCAAAATGGGTGAGTAGATTATAGAACAGACATGTGTGTGAAGAAGAAAGGTAAAGTAAATGACAAAGTCAAAGTGATGTTCTTGTTATCAAATATACTATCAGTAGTCAGTCTTGACTACTTCTATCCTATCATCCCTTATTAGCTCAATAACAACTACAAACAATGCGATTACCACCGCTATCAGCATAGTCACAATAACCATCCAAACACGTTCCCTTCGTCGGTATCTATCCTCCATCATTCGAACCTCCTCCTCTTTTCTACTAGTAGCTCCTCCATCATATCCATATGCTCCAATCAACGACGGTGGTGGCGCGAATGTTGAAACCCCCGCTGCTGCTGACGACCCCTACTGCTACGACCCCTGCAACCGAATTAGTCCGCCCAGTAGTGCTGATAATGTTGTTGGGATTACCAAGTTACGATCCTTCTGTGGATTGTAGTGCTTCTTGGTTTGATTGCCCCCGGTTGTTTAGAGAGGGGTATATTTCAATAGCTTAGCTCTGGTGGGGTAAAATTTGCAAAGTCTCCTACCTAGCATTAAACAGTGTAATTTGACGATGGGGTTTATTCATTTTAGAGGCAGAGATTTACCTGACAGTTCGGGTGGGAGGTGTTCACTTTTTTAGCCGGCCCATCCCCCCCAATCAGAACTCTTCAGCCGGTGCGATGCCAACACCTGCCTATGCAGCCGTCATCATATCTGCTCTCATCAGCAGCTCCTTCTACGGCGACGCAGCAATTGCTTTTGCTATCGATGCTGGTCGTCCATCATTGGCGTCGTCGGCAGCATCTTCTTTTGCCGGCAGTAGTCGACATTCAATAATATCTTCGACCGGCAAACGATTTTCATCTGCGCATCTTGGGCGCAGTGGAATATCAATCGTCGGTCGTGGCGGTGCCCAGCACCTATCTGCTGCCAAGAAGGATGATGATGAAAGAAGTCCACGAGAGGAGGCCCTCTCTTCCATGAAAACATGTTACAAGACAGTCTTCGCTGCAGTAGTAGTAGACAGCATCATGCCAGATGATTTCCGTGATGGCTGGAAGGTCTTGCTTGCATGTCGTCCATCGTCACGGCTGGATGTTGCCAATGCCGTATCATCGATTAACCTTGTGGCGTTTGGTCTTGGATTATGGTGGGTCACGCGATTATACGAAAAGATTGGAGTCAGTGGCAAAGAGGGAGCGGTGGCGGTAGACATGACCGTGGTAACAAATGTCATGTCAACATATAGATTCATGTATCTTGCAACCGCTTGGTCGCTAGTTGGATTATGTATGCGCCTTGCCGACAAGATCTTTGTCTCCAATGCAATTGCCCCCTTAGTCGTTTTGGTCTTATCAATGGGCACTAGTGTATACGTTCAAACTAGATTATTTATAACGGAGGCTGACATCAAGGTAGACAATCCAGCCATGATGAAAGGAATTGAGGCAGCAAGGAACATGTCGTTCTGCGCCATCTCCTTCCTCTTCTTTGCCGTGCTAAGATTTGCATTCTGGACAACGGTGGTTGTTCCAAGTGATTTAGCACTACCCATCAAAATTTTACTGATTAACAAGTTCTTTATGCCCTTGGCACTTTCTAAACTCTTGCAAAGCTTGGATCGTCGGTTTCTTGATGCTACGATGGAAGTGACCAAGGTTAGCAATATTCATCAAAAGCATGAGCAAGGTGCCGATGTATTTCGGGCATTGAAGGAGGCTGAAAAGTCTTTCTACTACAAGGTAACTAAGATGTTTCAGGTGTCGATTATTCTTGACACATTGAGGTATGTTGTCCCTATCATGAAAGGAATTGCGAAAAAAAGCAGCGGTTAAAGCGGGGGGGGGGGAGCTGAAATGAAAGGGAATCAAATATTATAATTTTTATTTTTTTCTGTATCTCAATAAGTGAGCTCGAGTTGTTTTATCTTCTATTCCTCCTCCCTACACATAATTACACATATTATGAGTGACTCTATATTCCATGAGGAAGCTTGCGTTTTTTGTATTCTCCCTAAACTCCCCTTTACAATAATTCTCTTTTTGGTCTTACAGCAGCAAAATAAACTTTCTTTACACAAGCCTGTCACTCAACCCAACAGCACTTCTTGACCTCCTTGCTTCGCGAATGACCTGGACCAAATAATAAAGTGATCCGATACAGAACAAGGACATTGAAATGAGGAAGGTGTAAGTCAAGGCATTCGTTTTCGTCTTGGAATGGAATTCATATCTTTGATCCACAAAACCTGACAAGGAGTGGGAGGTTAGCGTTCCCTGCAAGTTGGCGGTGGAAAGATCTCGGAAAGATGCTGTTGTCATTACCGTCTTAGCTGAGAACTTCATGCACTGATGTGTGGGACAGGTGGGGGGGGGAAGGGGCGAAGGGACAAAAGAGAGATAGTGATGAAAATTTGTCGTAGTGGTTGAGAGAAGGTCGGAATAACCATGAAGTAAAATAAAAACATTACACCCAACTTACCTGATTCACACTGGTATACCCAGCATCATCATAGCATTCAAACGCTTCCCCCTTGGGACAAGATTCCCCCCCCAATGCACGATTACCACCATTGTACTTGTAACCATAATAATTGCTGTGAGAATTGTAGTAGGCCTGCTTATCATCATCGTTGTCATCGTTGTTGTAATACGCATCATCATAACAAGCACCATAATACGTTTTCCCATCCGTATTACTCAAATCATGTGCCACACATGAATGACAAACATTCCAAAAATCAAATGCCGTATTCCAACGAGAGAGTGATTTGGAAAGAGATTCGGAACTAAAATCATACTCTCCTCCCCCCTTGTCTCCACTCCCCCCCTCCACTAAGATATTTCCAATAATGGCCTCAATTTTATCCGCACTCATGTAATATTCCGTAACACACTCCTCATCAATATACATGGCAATGGAAACTTCTCCACCATACATTGGTTTAAGATCATAATACAACTTCTGACCTGAACTTGTTGTTTTGTAGGTGGGTGTACACCCCTCCGGCCATGCCTTCCTTGCCTCCTTCATAAAGGCATAATCTTCATCATCCCATGTACAAATACCCTGATGTTTGAATAGTTGTTCCATCCAATCATCAATAATTTTATGTTTGAAGAATCCTAGGAGGGAGAAGGAGGTGGAGGATAAATGACAATCCATTTTGGTACAGGGTGAATCGTCTACCGT
Source organism: Skeletonema potamos (assembly GCA_036940105.1). Classification (NCBI taxonomy): domain Eukaryota; phylum Bacillariophyta; class Thalassiosirophyceae; order Thalassiosirales; family Thalassiosiraceae; genus Skeletonema; species Skeletonema potamos. The sequence goes on along the minus strand of JALLBJ010000722.1, from coordinate 10,316 downwards.
CGAACAGGCGGTTTTATCCCATGAGCTGGTGTAGGGGTCGTAGTATTGATATTCGGCTGCTCCTTTACCTTGATAATTTTCATTGACGTACTGGAGAGGGGGTGTTAGTTTTAGTTGGGTGGTAAGGGGTGGTTGTTATGAATAAGGCAAAAGAGCAACGAACATAGGATGTGAGTATGTGGAAATGAAAAATACAAGCAGTGTAAAAAATAGTCCTCCCAATGACCAAGCCGCCGCTCCTCCCCCTTCCCCCCAAACCCCCTTCCTCCCCTGCCCCTTATCAACATCATGATCCCCCCCCCCCCCACCTCCGCCAGTGAGAAACGACAGAAATACCAACAATCGAGGCTCGTTCCACCTCCCCCCTCCCCCATTCGTCCTACTCCACCAAACCATCCAACAACAAAAATGACAACAACCAAACAAAGCGAGAGACTCACCGCCGCCCAAATCAAATATCGTGCACATCCCGTCTCTGTCACCTGTGCAGCATTATCCCCCGAATGTTGACTCCGTTCTTCATACATATCCGCATCATTGGCATTACAATCAATAATAAATCCCAATTTACGCCAACTTTGTGAATCTTCATCATATTCTGCCATACCGTCGACAAATGGCTCGGCGTAGTAGGGATTGGCGGTGGAATATCCCCCGCCGAGATGACGATGGAGGGAGGATACGACATTGGGTAAGAATTGTGTCGTGGGGGATATGCTAAGCCAGTTGTTGCGTATGATGGATGATTTTTCGGTTGTGGGGATGGAGGAGAGGTGACGATGATAGTCGTCATGAGGAGGAGCATGTGATGACGAGGATTCATGGTTGTTGTTGTTGTTGGTGGTGGGGGTGGTTTGACTTAGCATAATGTCAAAGAGATCTTCATTACGGATGATACGGCTGGGTGGGACTCCACCATAATCACCCTCTGTCGACATGGCGGCGGCGGTGGATGTTGTGGATAGGAGCAGTGCGGCTAATGCCACGGTGGTGGTGGTTTTACGCTGTTCCGTCGTCATTGTTGTCGTTGGCATTGTTTAGTGATAATAATGTTGAGCAGGACGCGGCCCCTTTTGTTTGACGACGTGACCTGATTTGATTCCCAACGGACTTGATGGGAGGAAGAGCTTTTTTAACCGATTTAGAGCTCTAACCGAAGGAGGGAGTTCGGTGAGATGTAAAAACGATCGTTGAAACTAAAAAAAAGCGAAAGCCACACTACACGAGACGTGATGATGTATGTTGTTGCGCTTGATGTCATCGAGGCAGCCAGCGCGGGTCAGTCTTGTAGGGTGAGAAAGTGAGGTAAAGTCTTGTTTAATTTTGAAACCATCGAAAAACACCAACGGAGAGTAGGAATTAGTACATTCTACAGAAGGCCTACGGTCACGTTTTGAAAAAACGAATGCCAAAACCCTCCCAAACAAGAACAAAAGAGAAGATTCCTAACTCCTCGGTGAACAACACTGTGCCATCGTCTATGATTGAAAACGGCCATCGACGCATCTTGTCCCCCCCCCCCCCTCTCTCTCTACCAACAACAACACACACACCCTGTGAATAATAACGCAGCCTCTATTTTGTCACTGTTGTTGTTTCTGCACTACTGATCAGCATAAACTAAGCGGGGGGACAAAAAAAATGACACTACCCAAACTTTCGTTAGCCCTCTCCACCCTCCTCCTCCGCACCTCCAATGCCGCTGCTACTCCAGCCACCACCCAAACCCAAGATTGGTATGTAGCCTCTCAAGCCAAATCATTCTTCCGTCAACTTGCTCAAAATAAGGAACAAAACCATCGTCAATTATCATCATTTTTCACCACAGCCACAGCCACTATTTCCGAGACTGCCGCCCAGCAGCAGCAACACGAACATCAACATCGACAACTCACCAACACTCACAACGTATACACCGAACTCAATTCCTCCCGTCAATCTCGTTCCTTTGCCAAACTTCAAAAACATCAACCACTTGACCCCAACGAACTTCTCAATCAACTTAGTCAATATGATAAATTTTGGATTGAAATCAACACGTCTACCTCTCAATCCTCGTCCGCATCCCTGTCGGGGGCATGTGTTTGGTCGGAATGTGCCGTGAATGATGTCGACGAGGAATATACCGGTGATAATCGTGACGGGGATGAACAGTGGTATCAATTCCGGACACAAACCTTTTGTGCCAATGCGGCCTATGCATTGTACGGGCGTAAAAAGGGGGAGTTATGGGGGAATTGGGAACAGTGTACGGGACGACATTTTATTAATTCATTCTTTACCTACGGGGGGGCCGATACCTTGTTAAAGGCTGTGGGGAAAACACCCGAGGTGTATTATGGAGGTGACAGTAATGCCGATTGCGTTGCATCGAATGGGTATGGTGATGCGTCCTATTCCACCTTGGGGTGTGCTGCCAACGGGAATTTTATGATTGGGTTCTTCGATGGGAATTCGTGTGATGGGAATTATTATGTGGGAGGATCGGATGATTTTAGTAAATATAATTCGGTTTTCAAGGCGGTGAAGTGTCATGAGATGAGTGTGGTGAATGATTCGACTGCATTGTCTACCTTATTGAGTAATTCGTGGGCATGTGATGTTAGGACGTATGGTAGCCGATGTCCCGATCCACATCAACTTAAGGGGTATTATGAGTATGCCTTGCAAACGGCCGCGGCGGGGGGGAATCCCATGCGTGCGTACAATCAGTTGAGATGGAAAGATCAACTGCGTTTGTTTAGTTGGGTCCTTATGGGTCTCTCGTTCCTTATTTTATTTGCCGCCTTTTCTATCAAGCAATGTGCCGTCAAGAAACGACCGGATGGTTTGCCAGTCTCATCCTCATTCACTGACGATGAATCCCCCAACGCATCAGCCATGACGGTGGGGAAGACTAGGATTGAACTTGAGGATGGTGGTAAACTCAAGAATGTTATGGAGACTGTTAGTTCCAAAACTCTTTTTGTTGCCGGTTGGTTCCAATCGAAGTTTGGAAGGGGGGAGAAGGAGAAAGAACGTACCTTCCAAGCAAGCAGCCCTGACAAGCAGGATGCAGATGATGCTGCTGTGGGGTACAAAAATCCCAATCCCAAATCTTATTCCCAGATTGATATGACGCGTAGTACTACTCCTAGTACTGCTCGTAAAATTAACGCTACTGAGAGTGATGATATTTCTCTTGAAATGGCACCAACATCATTGTCGTACGAGGTGGGAAAGGCTGAGGATCATGATGTGAAGGCTCCACGTCAATCACTGCAGTAGACATTGTTGTAACCGGTGGGGGGGGAGGGGGTTCATGCTAGAGATAGGATAGTGAAAATGAATCTCGTCCCGTAGAGTAGATATATATGTTCTTGTCAAATGGGGAAAGTTGTTGGCGGGATTCGTCTTATTTCGTTTCAAGTAACAAATACGTGCAATTATTATATGATACTTATGATGTTTGGGTCTGCATCTTTCATTTTTGCTGTGCATCCTCACACCCCGTCCTCTTTTCGTGCCTTGGAGATGCCTACTTGCTCCTACTTGTGCCAGAGACAAACTTCGCGTCCACTACAAAGGGTTGCTCGTAATCAACCCTATCCCCCGTCCTTCTTCGCCAACAGCACAGTAAAACATGTAAAATGTCTCGTTGCTAGAATTGTACACTAGTGACACTTTGTGAGCATATTTCGTGTCCAATCCACTGGGATTACCACCAGCTTTGTACAAAGGAGTGGTGTCCCGTTCCCAATGAATTAAATCTCTTGAGAAGGCAATCATAATGTGAGCGCCTCCAAGTCCCACACCGTAAAAGAACATTACCCAGTGCTTCTCTATGTCATCCCAAAATACCTTTGCGTCGGAGCAAAACTGCGTATCGTACCCATCGTTGCCAACACATATTATCGGGTTGTCATCATGACGTTCCCACTCAAGCAAACATTGAGACTTCGCGATCCCAATCTGCTCAATCCATTCTGGCATCTGTTTTGCATTGTAAAAGTTATAATACATGCCATCCTGCTCTACTAGCCAAGGCTGGTAGATGCTATGCTTCTCCCAATCTTTAACTTCTCCTGGACCATGGATAGATAGTATGCTCTCATCTTTCTCACGCTTCCAATTAATTCCATCACAGGATGATGCCAATCCCTGAAACCCCGGATCGGGCTCGTATGCATTCTTCTTCGCATACGCTCCGTAAAGTGAAATAAATTTGTCATCGTCAGTTTTCTTCAAAACTCTCGGAGCGTCAATGTGGTAGCTCTCGTAAAGGTAAGCTCCCAGAACTACCCCCCCATGATCGAATGCGCCATCTTCTCCGTATCCCATTGCCAATCTGATGTTCGTCCACTCAATTAAGTCAGAGCTTTCAGCGATGAAGGACTGGTATCCAACACCGTCAAAGCCAATAAAGCTCATGTAGAATGTCTCATCTCCTCGTAGCTGAAAGACGGTTGGGACATCAGTCATTTGAATCCCCTCGTGACCGACAATGATTGGATTGGGTGGAATGACATGCCCGTCGTGATAATGCCAGCCTCTGTACTTTTTTGACCACTGTTTAGTTAATTCTGAAGATATCAATGCGCTTCTCGGAATGCAATGCAACCCGCCCTCGTAGTTCTTGTTCATTAATTTCATTCTCGTTCCAGCAGGTACATTCACTCGTAGTTGAGATTGGTCCAAGTGAAGTAGTATTGTACCAAACATTGTGTTCACCTCACAAGTAATCGATGAAACGCCCTCTAGTGGGCTACATGACCATTCTTTCCACCCGGCGGACAATGGCCTTATCCCCAACAGAATCTCTGGATACAAGGAACAGGCACCCGCTGACCAAGCATGACACAAACTTCGTGCAAATGGTCGGTCGTAGAATGCAACTACATCCTGTATTGTTTCCTCTTCATTGAACGCTTCATAAAAGCTCGTGGCGTCTGTTTTCAACATCCCACCCCAGTACTTCCGAACTTCGTCCAATGCAGCGCTGCGTTCACCCAAATTTATTAGTGCGAGACATTCCAAGTGCTTCATGTATGGAGTCACGACACCACCCAATTCTTTTCCCAATAACGCTGCCCTGGATTCCTCTACAAGTTTGCGGCACTTCTTGATCATGCAGACACGTTCATCGCTAGTGTCAGGATCCCACCAACAATTTCCCCTAGCACGATCTTCGAGGCGAGAGTAAAGACCAGAGATTATGCCTAGCAGATGCGCGTGTCTCATGTAGCCTCTTTGGATATCATCACTCTCCAAGAGCGAAGTTTCCAACTTTGATTGCACGTTATGAACCAAATCCATAAATCTAACCAAATCCTCTCTTCCAATGTCATCCACTACCACCGATGACAATGAATTAGCCATCTCATGGGCACAATTGAGTGCCCACCACCAAAGAATTTGCAAGGGGATTGATTTGGCCCCCTCTACAGTCCAATCAATGAAAACCCATTCACTTTCATGCTCAATAAACCAACCCTTCTCCCTGTCACTACACAAAATGACTAAATCCATGAGCCTCGTTTCGAGCAATGGCCACTCTTGCTGCAGAAACAACTCATCGCCAAAGTATCTCTGATAGAGCCAATGACATATGAAGAACCATAAAGAGTAGTCCACAATACCATTCACGTGGCTCTCAGCAACTTGAACTCTCGCATCCATTTCTTCTGCAGTATCATTGGTCTCATCGTAGAGCTTTCCCATTCCACACCTTCCCAACACAGATAGAGTCCAACGAATACATTCCACATCATGAAACGAATAAGCATTGGCCATTAGACTCACCACCACATCCCCTAGCCAGGGTAATCGATCTCGTTTGATACCATCAACAATAAAGTTTTGACGAATGCACAACTTCAATGTTGCTGCTGCGCAATCCCAAATTCTCTTATCGAGGAGATTGTCACTAGATGCATCAGAACCAAAGTCGAATGCACCTATGTTGTCAAGTGGAGCTTCATGTGAACGACAAACAACAGAAACTTTGTCTCGATCAATATCATCCGATGCAAAAATGACTCGGACATATCGAAATGCCAGGAGATGAGAACTCGACCAAATAGCATCATCATCTTCGTTATCGACACATAGATCAATCGATTGTTCAAAGTGTTCCTCATTATCATTCAATGCCTCAGCAAGAGTTTCCCCTACTCGAAGTTGGATAGGCGGGACTACAGACGATGCTGAAGAAGCGACTGCGTTTGATGGTACGATTGTTATCCTAACGTGTCCTAAAGCCTCTCTGCCAAAATCAAATATAATCTCATTGGAATTTTCCGTCCTGGTATGTTTAACTGTCGTAGGATGAAGGGTAGAAACTTTGCATAGATCTCTTTGATGCGGAAAGAGCCATGACGACATTCTTGCATCTGAAGATTCGAGATCATCGTCACTGTTAGAGGTTGGTATGGGTATTTTGATGCCCCTAGCCGATGTATAATCACTTGTTAGGGGTGACGATTTCCACTCAACCTTGTGAATTGTCGTTAAGTCGCCGGGCACTTTGAGTAGGCTAATACAGGGTGGAGCATGCAAGCGAAGTTCGGAATACTCATCATTACTAAGTTCTTCGGAAGAATGGTCCTCCCCACTTGTATCCAATTCTACTATGACACAAAAGTTTTTGAACCAATCACCAACAGCCTTCTCACAATATTTTTCAGAAGAATATGGTAGAACAGAGATAAGGGTATGCTCGTAAACTCTCTCATTGGACCCTATTTTCATCAATAATTTAGATACCCATTGCAGCGTCGACGTCTGACGTTGAGAACACTGCACATCAGGTGAATAAAGCCACGTTGAAACAATCTTGGAATTGGATAAAAAGCGGAGTAAAACCAAATTATTATTTCTATTCTTTGCAATAGTTAGGTGTATTCGAAACAAGGCTCGTGGCGAAGGAAGATGCCAATTGCCCGGGTACCATATCTTTAGTTTGGCACGTTTGACGTCGTTGAGGAGGTCTCGATGTTTATATGTTTCAAGTTCTCCTGGCCCATAGTATGTACAATGAGGAGTATCAGCTGAATGCTGCTGGGTATCAGACGACACTGCTGCTGCAGGGATGGCGTTGCAGCGTGCCCATGGCTGCTTTGATGTTGTCGCTGCCATCATCTCGAAGCAGAGCTAGCACGCCATTTCGGTACAGGTAGAGGCCCGCCACAAAAAAATTACCACCGACCAAAGACTACCACACAGCAGGGATTGTACGTACCTCATAGGCGCCTCAGCAATGCTGGAGGAAGGCATATCTTTCCGACCAAAACGGCTGAAGTCAACAACAATGATCAAGTCGTCAATAACTGTGCAACTCGTTGCAGCTCTGTCCCATCTGCTGCTTTTCCTCCCCTGCCGAATTGAGCTTGCATCTGCCCTTGTGAACATTCATAGGCCCAGAGCGTCAAAAACTATCCGTTGGACGACCGATGATAGAGGACAAGCCATAATACAATCATTGCATGCTTCAGAAGAAGCTCTCACCGATACCGATACGGTATATGTCGATGAAGATGCAAAGAAGAAGAATCCTGCTCCTCTAGAAGCAGCAATTATAGAACAACCGCCGCCACATCAGGCATGGAAGCCGCCATCTCAAAATACACGTGGTGGTGACAACAAAATCTTCAAAATCCAACAACCACAAGATCTCCTCAACTTTGTTATCGAAGATGAACGCCTCTCCATAGTCAAAGTCTACGCCTCGTGGTGCAAAACATGCAAGGTCTTTGACGTCCGATATCGCAAATTGGCCAATCAAATGAGTGACGACCCCGTCCGCTTTGCCGAGATGCAGTATGATACTCCGGCCAATGAGGAAATGTGCAAATTGCTAAATGCTACCAAATTACCATATGTGTTGATCTATAGGGGAAGTAAGGGGAAGGTGGCAGATTTTCAGTGTACTCCTGCGACATTTCAGGTGTTGATCGACACAGTGAATGGGTTGTTGAGTGATGAGAATGGTGGGGTACATAACTCCACAACAGCATCATCATCGTCATCATCCGATTCTCAGCAACGGTTGGGCAACGATGATAGCAGCAGCAACGAAGACGAAGTGGACAATCTCAAAGAGCAACTGGTGACAATGGAGAATGAAAGATTGAAATTATTGAACTAATGACGGCACAAATTGAAGTAGATGAGGATGAGATCGAAAAGATGCTCAATGTGGTAAAAATCCAAAAAACAATGATTGAAGAAAGAGATGAGGAGATTCGAAAGTTATCGGGAGTGATTGAGTCAAAGGATGAGCAGTTGGCAGCGTTAACCAAGGATATGAATCAAAAAGTCAAAGAGAGCAAGAAGATGGAGCAGGAACTTGCACATTGCAAGAGTCAGGTTGGTGAATTGACCAATCGTACTGCCGAAGCTGAAAAGACTATTGCTTCCTTGGAATTAAAGGCGGCTATCCGTAAGAAGGAGGCAAAGGAGAAGGAACTTCAAACGAAGGCGCTTTGGGCAAGTTGGGAAAAACAAAAGTTAATGTATGAAGAAGAGAGGAATAGTATGAGGAAATTGGCTGCGTTGGGTTTGAAGAATATCAAGACAAGGGTTCGTTCATTAGTTTCCAGAAAGAAGGAGTGAATTGGCTATATAGAACTTAAGTCAATGCTAAGCTATTTAATATCAAAATGCCACCAACACCTCCCCCCTCCACCCCCCCCCCCCCTTACAAATTAATCTCAAAAAGACAACTCTTTAAGCAGTGGCCTCCACCTTGGCAGTCTCATCGACAAAGAAATCCACAATCGAATCAGCGTAGTAATCCGGTGTAATAGTATTCTCCTGACTTAACAACTTCTCCTCAGATGTTACTCCACTCAATACCAATAAGCTTTTCAATCCATTGTCAGTTCCAAATAGAATGTCAGTGTCGAGACGATCTCCCACCATGCAGATACGGCCCCTGTCCAATCCTAATTTGTTGCAGAGGTAGTCGATCATTAAGGGAGATGGTTTGCCAACAACAGTGGGCTGTTAAAAAGATGGACAAGATGGATAGATAAAGAAGTGAGCAAATTGATGCAAAAAATAAAAACATGACCAAAAGAGAAATAAAGAAGTGCACAACAACACAACACAACTTCTTGTGCACACTTTGTTGTTGAATTTCACCTCTCTCCCTGTCTGTCACTCTCTTACCTCCTGTCCAGTACACCCCTTAATAGCACCAACCATACTTCCATTCCCCGCCCACTCCTGCGCATCGGTCAAATGCGTGACAGCATCCGTATTCGTGGCAATAAATTCACATCCCGGATTCTCATTAATACACAATTGAGCATATTGAATTTTGTAATAGTTGATATTACGATCAAACCCAACAATAACAGCACCAACATCTGGATCATGTGGAAGGGCACATCCTGGTCCCATATCGGGTTGTTTCCCCGCATCTTGTGGTCCACCAAAGTGTGTAACACCAATCAAATCTAATTCCTCTTGAATTCCAATTTCACCCACTACATATACCTTCTTTCCAGTTTGTTTGAAATTCGTTTGTTCCAAATATGCCGCAGCAGCGAACGAAGAACTAAATATCTCTTCAGCGGGGACATCTAATCCCAATGAATCAAACTTCTTTTTATATCCCTTGCGTGATTTGGTAGAATTGTTGGTAACAAAGTACATTTTTTTGCCAAGGGCACGAAGTTTATCGAGAGTTTCGGGAATGCCCTCAATGACACTATCTCCTCTCCAAATAACTCCATCACAGTCGAAGATGAAGACGTCGACATTTGGGAGGAGGTCTTTGGCTGGTTCAGTGAGTTTGAGAACGTTGGCATTGAGTGAAGTGGTGGAGGTGAATGTTCGTTTGCCAACGGAGGCAGCAGCTGAAGCAGCAGAGGATCGGAATGATGATGCAGCGGGTGAAAAGGCCCGAGCTGATGTTGCCATCAAGGCAGCGGCGAGAGCAGATCTGGCTATGTGCATTGTTGTTGTGTGTTGTTGCTGTTAGTTTGTTATTGATTCTTAATATTCCTCACGAGTGTGCAGTGGTAGCGAGAGATTCGATGTCATCGTGTACGTGACGGAAAAAAGAGGAAGGAAGTGGCCACGTACTTTTATTCCCTTGGGCCCAACTACTAAACGATCCCAACTAAGTTCCCCATTTGTTCAGGCCAAGAGCGCGCCCTTCGAGACTTGTGGAGGGTTAACCTCCTTTGGCCGAAAGCTAGGCGAAAGAGGTTAACCCCATCATGAACGTTATCCCCTCTGGGACCATCACCAGTTGTTAGTGATAACTCATTACTTGAGGAATTCTGATGTCGTGCAAAAACTTGTCGTGCAGTTGTCGTGCAATTCTA
>JALLBJ010000721.1:0-13685 GCA_036940105.1 Skeletonema potamos | reverse complement strand
TCAGGCCGTCATCTCACCTACCAACGATACTGTAACCTCATCTGTGTCGTGGTGATGGGCAAAGTTGGCTGTCCGCCTGCACCCCATTGACATATTAAATTTTATCTAGAACTGTCCACATCGGCGTCATCCGGTGCTAGTGACAAATAACGTTTATACTGTAACCTCATCTGTGTCCTGATGAGGGGCGAACTCAATCTGGGCTTGCTGCCACACCACAGTCAGACACCACATTGTATCTAGAACTGTCCACATGGGCGTCATCCTGTGCTCGTGACCAAACGATGTTTGTATGGGCCGGCAGTAAAAATAAATGAGCTTGCTCAGGCCGTCCTCTCACCTACCAACGATACTGCATTCTCACCTTTGTCATGGTTTTTGCCAATTCTGCTTGGGCCTTCTGCAGCACCGAATTAGCCACCCATTAACAACTTAAGCAAACCGAAAAAGTGAATTTTGTCGAGAGGCTTCGTCAAAGCATCTGCTGATCATGTATTAGTACAATAGCACGTATCTACGCACCCTGCAAGCTTAGATACCTTAGTTCTCGTAAGTAGGAAGGTCCCTTTTTAGAACCTATTTGAGAGGATTGAAACTTAAAAACTAAATTCCAAAGAAATAAAAAAATGACGATATAGTACTTAGATATCCATTATGTTTGTTCATATCATCACAAGGAATTAGGTGCAATTGCATTAAGCTACCTAGACACGATCAACAAAAAAGTCTTCATACGCCGCGGGCTGAGCGAAACAGCGTCGCAGCCGGGACCAATTGACCTCTTGTGTGCGATCTCTGCGTAGTCGTTGTTTGTTGGGTCTGCAAATTGGAGATACGGTCTGATCATTATTTTTTTCCCTGTTGAAGATAAAAGGAACGATGTTGAGCATCAATAAATTGTTGCTGCCAGTAGCGTCAGCACTGTTAGTTTTGGGCGCTTTTGTCGCATCACTTGCCGATACACTTGATGATGCGTCTCCACCAGACGAAGTTAATTCAAAAGCTCTGTGGACAACGGGAAGCATTTCTTCTCATAAAGGTTTCCAACATTACTTTCGCCTTGAATTTGAGTTGCTCACAAATCAGGCTATGATTTTAGGTGACTATCATCCGAATGATGAGGAAAGTCGTCTGAAGCTGCAGTTGAAAGCTTTACAGATAGAACTTGCATACACTTGCAACTTAAGACGGATCATGCTGGATTCTGTTAGGAACATCAATATTACTACAACCAGCAATATCACAACAAATTTGACCACATGCGGTGGCAGCGAAAGAATATGCGCAGTTGACGGGAAACAAAAACAAAGCAAATCAGGGAAAATACTCAGCAAGATTGAAAAGACAATTAGTCGAGCTACGTGGCTTCGGTGGGTAGCATCACAATCATCTAAAGGTGGTATACCTGTAAAAAAGCAGGAGCATCACGGATATAACTTTGATTGGGTTGATGAAAATGGTTCTTTTGGTCTTTATGACGAGTTGAATTGTTATGATCACGCAGCGGTTCAATATAAACGATTATATACTGATGACGATTGGAACACATTATGGCAGAAATTTCAAGATGCTTCGCTTTACCCATATCCGATACCAAACCCTTCAAAGCGAGTGTATTACACAGCATATTCAGATGGAAGAGGGAGAGGTAACTTTGCATCTCGAAACATTAAGCAAGGTGAAATGATTTACAATGGTTACAAAAATGCTGCTTTCTTCCAGGAGGGGGAGTCATTTAAACGATTCGTCGCATTGCTATCTAAAGAAGCAGCTTGCGATGTATTGGAGTGGGCATTCATGCAAGATTTGACCAACGACGGCAATGCAGTACTTTGCCTCGATATGGATGGAGGAGCATTATTTAATGATGGATCACCATATCACAATATTGAGTGCAAAGAAAGGTCGTCTCTCAATAAATATGCCAACAGAGAGATTCGAAAAGGAGAGGAGCTTACCGAATTCTACGAGGATTTCTCAAAAACGGAGATAAATCTGTGATAAATAGTACAGCTATAAGTATATCTGTTAGTTAGTATATGTACATTCTGCAATGGTTGCAAATGACATATGCGCAGTGCAGCATGCGGACGCGCTTGAATGCTTGAGAATCCATGAACCCGGGACCAATCCTCCACAGGATCCGCCAAGACTTTTCTCGCAGTCTTGAACACATTTGCTCAGACCCCAATTGACATACCACTTTCCACTACCAGTTTCTTTGATGCCCATGCATTCGTTATAACCCCAGCTAAAATGACTGGTGCAACATGTGGCCTGTGAACTGTACTTGTTATTCTGCCAGCTTGGGGCTTGGCCATCATTCATACACTTCGACTCTCCGGGATACCATCTCGTGTCTACCAGGGCTGTTGGCTTGTTGGTTGGTTGCCTTGTTGGAGTTCCAACAGGTGTTGTCTGAGGGGTGATCGGCGCGAGCGTGGAAGGCAGCAACTTGTACGTGCACTGGTTATAAGGCTTGTACGACATCGTTGAGCAACAAACCGATTCCGTTGGAAAACTTGATTCCCAAGGGTCGCGTTTTCCTCCACATGGTCTAGGCCCATCGCAGTCTTGTACACATCTGCCACCATCGACAGCCCAGTCTACGTAAAACTGTCCAGAATACATGATGATGTTGTTTTCAGTCGGAGTGGGTGTAGGCTTTGATGTCGGATGCTTCGAAGGGGCTCTAGTTGTTGGCTTCAGTGTAGGATTCGAAGTTGGTGACTTCGATGGTTGACCAGTTGTAGGAGGGCTCGTTGGCTGGAAACAAAGTTGTACAAAGATGAAATTAGATTTTGCTTGTACTAGAATAACGACGATTATGCGATTGAGAAACACTTACTATATTCGTCGGAGCAAACGTAGGAAGCTGGGTTGGGTTGGGGGTTGGCATCGTTGTCGGAACAGGGTTTGTTGGAGACGAAGTCGGCCCTCCAGTTGTGGGTGCGTTAGTAGGTTGCTGCAAAGTAAGAGCATGGTTAGAAAAGCCATTTGAACAAGTACAGCAAGCGCAGGATGCAAGCAAAACGACAGCAGAAGTTGACCTCACCTTTGTAGGTATTCTTGTAGGACCTTTACTTGGACTTTTCGAGGAAGCCGATGTAGGAGGAGGTGTCACGGGAGCCTTCGTCGGGGGATGAGTTGGTGAAACACTGGGGCTCTTAGATACCGGAGATTTTGTCGGAAGTGGTGTTGGTGGATTCGTTGGTGGTGCAGGACCATCTGGAATGATGTGGCATCCTTCATACGTCCTACTTTTCACGCTGCTCATCCACGCTAAGTGGCTGTTACAGCAAATTTCCATTGAGTCATGCAACGCCACCCATTGACCTTCCCCTCCACATGGGGCAGGGCCGTTGCAGCTTTGAACGCATCTTGAGATTGACCAATCGATATACCATTTCGCATTGTTACTCGTGGTGGTGGCGGCTTGAGTAGATGTAGTAGTAGTAGTTGTTGTTGTTGTTGTAGCTTGCGTAGTGGTGGAAGTCGATCCATTTGTGTCAGGAACCGACAAACACATCTTTGAAGGAACTTGGGCAGTGTTCAACCTCCGGCGTGAGCTCTGTGAGCCACATGTAAGTGGACACTGTGCTTCATTGTTAGGAAACTGACAACACCTTTGATGACAGAATCGGTCGCACTCGATCGTAACCGCCCCCCAGCTGACATCAGCTGATGGCAGGCTGTCAGTTACAACATCTTGCTGAGAGGAGTAATTTTCCGGTGTGTCTGCACATACCAAATCGCCCAAGCATTCATCATCGCTTCTACATTCCCCAGCGAATTCCCAGCATTTACATTCAGGGGAACACAGCTCGTTGATACCAATGTCTCCCGATCGCGGCCCAGTGCTGCACTGATGCAACAGTCTGAGCTGATTTACATCATGTTCACTCAATCCTACTCTTTGTCCCATCACCTGGCCTGGTAGAAGATTTATTTTCGGGACAAGCGTGTCATATGCAGAGTTGTAGGGCTGAAGCGAGAAAGCATTCTTCGGATAGTGCATTATGCTTGCGAAGTCATATGGGCTTCCTAAACTATTGACGCGAAAACTTTTCTGAAAGTTGGCCTCAAAACTAGGTGATTGAAGATTTTCCTTACGAAATTCAACATAATCATCTCTATCAGGGCGAGAATGCTCATGCCAGAATCCCAAAGAGTGTAGTGTTTCATGGATGATGTTACCCTTGTGCATCGGCTTCACGCACCATCCCAAAAATACTTTTGAGAAGGTGTCTTGTCTGCCGACGTGAGCCGCACAAGAGTTTCCATTGGAGAGAGTATCCCATGCGAAAAAAATGTAGTTCGACTCAGTTGTTCGTGGAATGAATTTGAGCACTCCTGTTTCTTTTTCAATATGATCGATCGCCGCAGCAATCGTGTCATAAGTGTTATGGAGGTCGAATGTTGGATGCGATTCTATAATATAAGGGATGAGTTGTTTTCCATCAACACCCCGCAGCTCAGGAATATTCCATTGCCTTTCGGGTTGATCGGTGGCACCAAGTGCCCGATCAGTCGTCGTTGAGTTCCCATCGTCAGGACATGCTTCGAATTTGAAGCCTTCAGACTGTAGCTTCTCAGCAAACTCGACACCATACCTGTGAACGACATCACTATAGCACAGGACCATGCAACTATCGAAAATGTCCGGGTGTTCTTCCAGTTGGCCGTCGGCGTTCAGATGACGATGGCCGTGATGAAGATGATGATGATGTTGGTGCTGCTGGTGGTGATGATTGTCATCATGATGATAATTGTCATCATGACGATGATCGTAGGGGTGTCCAGAATGCCTCAAATGTCCATCGGCAATTGATAAGCGTTGCAACAGGCAAAGCAATGCGAAGGAGGTAAGGTCGAACGAGGATCTCATCGTCGACTGCTTGGAAGATAATGTCTAGAGAGAGGAGAGAGTGAAACCTACGTGAAGGCGAATGGTCAGTAATTTTCATCGACCAAGCAAACATCGTTTGCAGTCACATCTTTGCATTATTATTTGATCGGCCACAGTAGCATTGGCCCGTGACATGAAACGCGAACCTGCCACAACCAGCCACCAGGCCCGATAAGCAGACCATCGCATCCAATTTGTATGCCAACAAAAAGAGGCTGATCAAAAAATGAAGATGTAGATAACGGGCGGTTTGCTGGCGGTTTGTCTCTTCGTGTAAGATGGGTACCGCTCATGTCTTTTCAGACAGTCATAGAGACATTCAGGTTGTCCTCCCCGAACCCCACATCCTCACATACGTACAATACACTTACACCCAACACCACCCAGCCAGGGCAATATGTACATCATACGCTCAACGCAGATGATATGTAGCAATGATAATGTTGTGATGAACAACGAACAGGAAACAGGAACAACTTTTAATATGATCTAAAATGTTGGATTGCACACTTGTTTTCTTCCTTTTTGCAACATCTACTAGTCCTCAACACCGAAGAAGTTCTCTCGTTCCGCTGTCAAAAGAGACTACAAATAATGGAACTGGAGACCAATCTCGATGGCAACGTCGCACAGAAAAACGAAGACAGCGGACTGAGCAGTTGTTGGATTCTATTGAAATCGGCTCATTATTGTCTTTGCTTCCAAATCAACCGTCGGAAGAACTGAGTAATCTATACATCCCAACACTTGGTATTCCACAATCATCAAGTATCGACTGGGACAAGCTAGACGCAGAACTTGATCCGATACGAGGTGGAAATCTGCGACAGGGATCACTGCGTGGTTTACGGAAAAGGGCACAGATCGAAGCCTTTCACTTTATCATTTCTACTATTCTACATGCACAGCTACAATCATCGGATAAGAGAAATAATGATGTAACAATAATTGACGCAGGGAGTGGAGCTGGAAATCTTGCAATTTCCTTGGCAGGACTCTCTTATAGCAGCATCATCAATATTAAGGTGTTGGCTGTTGATGTCAATGAACATGCACTGACCAAGCTCTCCAACCGAGTAGAAACCATACTTGCTCCTGAAAAGCTTGAGACATGCTGTGCCGATCTTGCAAACTACGACTTGATCTTATCAAAAATTAAGCAGCTATCAAATCATTCTGTGATTGTTGTATCACTGCATGCTTGTGGAGCAGCGTCAGATATGGCAATGAACCTCGCCATTCGTTGTAACGCTCCGTTTATAATTTGTCCGTGTTGTACAGCAAAATCACTGACAAAGAGAACATTACCTACAGAGAAAGACAAAAGAACGAAGTTTGATTTGAGTGCATCGTTTCAACGCAGTGGGGCATCGTCTGATATTGAATATCCTCGTTCGAAATGGTTAATGGACAAGTTATGTAATAGCGATGCAGTGGATATGACATTGGAGGAGAAGTATACTCTTCTCGCCAAAGTTGCCGATGTAGGACTCGGACCACAGACACCATCGCAACAACGGCAGCAACAAGCTCGTGCAAAGAAGATAGTTGAATTAGATAGACTCATGGCTGCTTCTGAAGAGCATGGTTATGATGTTCGATTGATGAGGATTAGTAACCATGATCCACTTGTTTATAGCAAAGGAGATTTACTGATTGGCGGAAAGGATATCGCTGAAATACTTATTAACTTGCCGGAAGAATGACGTAAACAAATGACTCTTAGTTTCATAATTGTGTAATAATAATTTTGCAATTTATGCTGAAGTTGGTGTTTTCCCTCCTGAACCTTCGTCGAGTTTCATAGCCTTCATGGCCGCCATTGCTTGTGCAATCAATGACTGAGCATTACCCGCCGACTCTTGAAAGAACATCGTATTTGATTTCGATCCCATCTCACCATACATTTTGACATATTCCTTTGCCAATGCCATTGCTGCTGCCTCTTGTCCACCATCTTTAGAAAGCTGTGAAGCAATCTGCGCAATAGCATCAGCCTGTGCCTGCGCTGTCAGCCGAATTGCCTCAGCTTGACCTTCTGCCTCTCTAACAATCCTCAACTTTTCCGCCTCTGCCTCATTGGTAACCTGGATCAACTTACCCTCACTCTCATTCTTCAAACTAATCTTAATACCCTCACTTGTCAATTCTGCCCTTCGTTTATCTCCCTCTGCCCTCAATACCTGTTCTCGTCGATCACGTTCAGCAGCTGCCTGCTTGTCCATTGCAATTCGAATTTGATCATCCGGAGTTATCTCGGTCAGTTCATAACGGCGTACTTCCAACCCCCACGCAACGGCAGCCTCTTGGAGTGATCCCTTAATTAGAGTATTCAACCCCGCGCGATTGTGGAGTATTTCATCCAATTCCAATTCTCCAATTGCGGATCTCATGGCGGATTGTGCGTGCATCATGACAGCGTAGAGTGGATTGCGAGCCCCATACGCCGCCCTCTCTGGATCTACCACTCTGACGAATAAATTGCCACTAACTTCGACGCTAACATTATCCCTTGTGATGGCAGCTTGTGGTAAAATGTCCACGGCACGTTCCCTAACATCGATAACGTAAGCGATTCGATCAATAACGGGTATGGCAATGAAGAATCCCGATTCATGTATTGCGTGAAGTTTTCCAAAGCGCTCTACGACCATGCGCTTTCCCTGGGGAACAATGTTGAGAATGGTGTTAACCTTGGTCAGGGGCCACTGGGATATTTCGAGCGATTGTCCGTGGGGAGAGGAATCAGATGGGCTGCCGCCTTGTGAAAAGATTTGGAAGGGGGAGGAGTTGGGGCGATCGAGCGAGTAGTGTCGTCGCGTGTTACAAAGATTGTTGATGGCAGCATTGAGATGCGGCAAAGTTGAGATCGATGGACGAGATGGCGATGCTAGTGCAACGATGCTGCGGCTGATAGATCGGTTGGCGGAGCGTGGCGTAGACGAAAGAACGAGAGATCGGCACGCCGATGAAGAGCACATCTTGTGCATAGACGACGTCATCGCTAGCGACATATTTGTTGGTTGTTATCCGGTTCTTCCTTCAATAATACATACTCCTCCTAATGAGCCAGGCGAATTGAACTTCAGAGATCTCGGTTTGGGGACGGTAGATATTCTTCACTTAGTTAGTGATATTAATCGAGATAAGATCATTGTATGGGCCGGTCGCTGGTGGCTGCGAGTGGATTTTCGCGGGAGTTCTCTTTTCGCACTGCCCTCCTTCTTCTCCTTCTTTTTTCCAATCTCGCCATCTCTCTCTATAGAGATATCCGCACAAACATCAAACCCTATCAAACCGCCATGACCATGATATTCACACTAATCCCTACGCTGGGAGCGATTATCGCATGCGCTTCCTCAACCAATGGCTTCATCATCCCCATTTCCAACACCTCTGGAGGGAGAGTAGAGACCGCTCTGTTTATGAACAAAAAGACAAAGAGTGGCGGCGGAGGATTTGCCAAGAAGGCTACTGCCATCAACATCAAGACGAAGAAAGCGGCCAATCCTGATTTCACGTATGCTGGATCCATCCGCCCCTTTCCACAGTCACCTAAACGTATAGTTGATCCTGCTGCTGTCCTCTCGATACCCGATTATGCTATAGACGGCATACCTAAGAAACGTGGAAGTGCTTACGAGATTGAAATTAAAACACCCGAAGAAATTGAAAAGATGCGTAAATCCGGACGATGTGCAAGAGAAGTTCTTGATATTGCCGGTAAAATGGTCAAAGCAGGAGTTACAACAGATGAAATTGATGCAGCTGTTCATGCTGCCTGTATAGAGAGAGGGGCTTATCCCTCGCCTCTCAATTATCGAAATTTTCCAAAATCTTGCTGCACTTCAGTCAATGAGGTCATCTGTCACGGCATTCCTGACAAGCGGCCATTGGAGGACGGAGATATTATCAATATTGATATCACTGTATACTTGGATGGATACCACGGGGACTGTTCCGAGATGTTTTGCGTTGGGGGCAGAGATGCGCTTGATGAGAAGGGGAGAAGGTTAATCCAAACCACATATGACTGTTGGATCAAATCAATGGAGCTGGTAAAACCTGGCGTGAATTACAATGCAATAGGCAAAACAATTGAAGATTACGTCAAGGCTGAAGGATTTTCCACCGTACGTTCCTTCTGTGGACATGGAATAGGACATGTATTTCATACAGCTCCAAACATTTATCACTACACAGTCAATCAAAACTTGCAGGAGATGAAGGCGGGTCACGTATATACCATCGAACCGATGATATGTGAAGGATTTGCGGATCCTTATATGTGGCCAGATGACTGGACGGCTACAACTGCCGATGGAGGGCGATCAGCTCAATTTGAGCATACGCTGCTTGTCACAGAAGATGGCGTCGAGGCGCTAACGGGTAAGATTGAGACGAGCCCACTTCAATTCTGGGAGGAAGAGAGTGCTATTCGCAAAGGAATCTGGCTCGGTACGAGTGAACATGCACGAGCAAGAGCAAATGAATTAAGTAATCGGTGATCGTCAACTATTCAATAGTATTCATCACCTACCATGTACCACTACATCGTCTTGGAACGCAATACCTTGTAACGCAATTGATTTATTTACCCTTGTACTCTCTCTAGATGATGAGATAGATAGAAGCAGCGCATATACCATAGTAGGTTGTCAAGTTGAGAAGAACAGCACAACTTGATAAGGTTAGACAATTACACTACAATACTAAGATGCCCTTTTGCCCAAATCGTACAGTCGACATAAGTAAGTATTTAGCTTAGGTATATATACAAAATACATTTGGCCCCCCAACTAAATTATTAGAGAGAGCTAGAGTGACGGAATTATCAAATGTTGCGTAGAGGGTTTGGTACGGTAAATGGCCAGCGGCCAGCGGGGTCTTCATAGTAGTATGGTAGGGAGTCTTCATACGCTCTTGCTGCATAATGGTTTCAATACGCAATGGCTCCACCTACAATAGAGGATCAAGGTCTCCACTATGGCTAGCATATTTGCCTCAAATGGTGATGTTGTTCCTCATTGCGACAACATGTTTTTATTCTGGAGTGCTTCTTGGCATGAAGATGAATGTCGCTCCATCAGAACCGAGCCGATCAACCACTTTCTCTGTCGACGAGGTTGAAGCTGAAGTATTACGTAGATTAAAATTACAACAACAGAAGGAAGATACAAGCATTGTGGTAGATAGCAGCGGAATGAAAGACAACAAAAAGAAAGACGACGGCTACCAGCGGCGCTTTCCCAAAACAGTCAGCAAGTTTGCCTATGGCGCAGCACTCGTAGGCAAGAATGAATTCATCCAACAATTCGACTATGGCATTCCCAAGCCTCCATCAAAACGAGAATATGAAAAGGATCCAGGTAAAGATGATGTATTGCTTCTATACGGCAGCCAAAAAGCTTTGCCTGACGACAACAAAGGAATTGTAAATATTGATGAAGGCGTTGCTGAAATACCTCACATGTCAGCCAAAGACGCTACCAAAAATTGTGCAGTTCTGAACGTCATCTACACGGATACACATGGAGGAGAAGACCAATGTATGGCAATCGTAGGGAATTATGAATCTTATCATATTCAAAGATGGTTGAGGTACGATGGAATAAGAGTTGACAAATCAGTTGATTTGAACGCAGTTGGAAGAGGAGTGCAAAGCAACGGACAAAATAAATTTGAAGCGCCGTCAGACGATTACGCGTTACAAAACCAAGCATTACTGGAGACGTACTTCAATCGATTAGAGCAAACAATTGCACTTTTAACACCGATGGCTAAATCCTGTGCGGGTGATGACAACACAGTGATTGTGATGGTCTGCAACACAGGTCAAAGTGACTTACTCATTAACTTCTTTTGTTCAGCTGATGCAAGAGGGTTTGGAGACGTGGTCAGGAAAAAGCTATTAATATTTGCCACAGATGAAGGTGTTTTGGAGATTGCAAAAGGGCTAGGCGTGAATGTATTTTATGATGAGAAGGTAAGCTGTTGTTCTCCGTGCGAGTTTCGCTTTTGTAGATCTATCCATCTCTGAACTTTAAAATCGATCGATGCAACAGATCTTTGAAAAGATGCCAGAGCAAGAAGCGAAACGATATGGCGACAGAGCCTTCACACAAATGATGTATGCGAAGATAGTGACGGTTCAGTTGATCAATCGCATGGGGTATGATGTACTCTTTCAGGATGTTGATTTGGTATGGTACCAGAATCCTTTGCCCTTCTTTCATGATAAAGAAAGCCCATTTTACAATTTTGATGTTCTTTTCCAAGACGATGGAGCCCGATCATTGCGATACGCACCATACAGTGCCAATACAGGATTTTATTACGTCAGAAACAACAACAAAACCAAATTTCTGTTTCGCTCCTTGTTGTTCTTGGGTGATATGGTCCTCTCTATGACAAGTCACCAGCAGGCTTTGGCTGCATTGCTTGACGAGCACAGTTCGTTAACAGGCTTACGCGTAAAAACGTTATCAGGCATTGACTTTCCAGGTGGTTATCATTATCATAGAAAGAAGGAGATTGATTTCATGAGAGATATTGCGACAGGCAAACATACACCTTACTTACTGCACATGAGTTGGACAACGAATAAAGCAAACAAGTTGCTCTTCTTGAAACAGATGGGACTATGGTACATCAATCAGGCTTGCGAATCTGGAGGTGCCGTTGATCTGGCCAAAGATTCGAGCGGAACATCGCTACAGCAAAAATGCTGCTCAGCAGAAGCATTAATTTCATGCCATTTCAAAGACAAGCCTTCCGTCAATTCTTGTGAAGGAAAGGGCCAGAATATTGATGCAAAAGGCAAGCCATTTTGGAAATGAGGCAACATTTTAGGTAACAGTTTTACATATACTATTGCCCAGGTCGCTTCTCTTCATCTTCAATACACTTTCGACAGATCTGGAGTAACTGTTTCGTGCTTGTTATCGATTGAACGTGAGAATTGTTTTGATCATAATCATCACCATTCCCTAGCGTCAGTACCTTTCTTGCGATCAGTTTCTGCCGCAATTCTTCATCATCCAGCTCACTCCAGTCTTCGCACTTATCTCTCTCTAACCTCCTTCTAGCTGACTTCCAGGCCTCGCGTGTTTTTCTAGCAGCATCGCTTGCTTGCCACGCAAGCTCCTTCTCAAATTGTCCAACTAGTCTGCCACGTTCAAATGCAGAACCCTCTCGGATATCTAAACAATGAGAAACTACGTTGTCGGTGACCGACCTTCGCATGTCGACCACAGCCTCAGATAACGTTGAGTGAGTTTGAGAGCCCCAAGACCTGGGGTCATTTAGGATGAACAATGGAACATTTGCATCGCGGCAGGTTTTGGTGAGGAACCTAAGAGACCCAGGAACACGATGCAAAGCTGTACCATCCGCAATCACAGCATGCGGCTTATTTGAGGCCCTGTTCAGCTTCTTACGGGATATTGATGGTGGCCACGATAGAAGGCCCCGCTTGTTACTATCGTCACCGTACAAATCACACTCTCCGTCGCCATCGACTCCGCCGTTTTTAATCAAATTGTTCCTGTTATATGAAAAAAGTGACGACCACCACCACCACATCCACAGCCTGTGGGCACTGTATGTTGGTGCAATTGTTTGAGCATAGATTCTTCCATAAAGCCATTGTGAAACTGTATGCGCGCGATGAATTGGTTCATTGAATGGCACAATTCCATTGATGCGCAAATACATCTCTTCAAGCCAGGCATATTGGTTCCACGGAGCAGTTCGCTCATATTCAAGAGTATTCATCTTGTCAGTTTCCTCTGATTCATTCAAGTCGTCTTCCGACTCAGTCTCAGAAACTTCCTCAACCTCAGTTTCAGTCTCAACTTCATTCGCTTCATCCACATCGGCAACACCGTCAGCAAAGTTCGGTGGATAAACACTATGTGACTTTCTCATTTTACCGCTAGTAGATGTGTACGTTCGACGTATATTGTTGGGATTGAGGTCCATGATTGAACCTTCAAGTATTTCAACACCAATAACTGGTTGTTGTTTGTGAGTTTCAATTTCATAATCTGATACTTGTCTAGAATCATAGCAGTAATAGAGCTGCTTTGCCAAACTCTTTTGAACGATTGGTTTCATGTTTGCCCTCCGCTCTTTTCTAGATGATTTGTCATCCTTGCTATTGTAGTATCCTGTGCTCTTTTTGTCCACGGCTTTGGGAGGAGCGACACCGTCGACAAACTTCGGTCCTTTTGTGGCGAATATTTCGGATGGAAGTTGACACACTCCATGATCTTCTAACGCCTCTTTTTTGAATTGAGGCACATCTAGGGCAAGAATTCGAAAACGAGATGGCACCCCTTTTGGCCGCGTGTTTTGTGGAGTAATAGCTGCATTTTCCTCACCACGTCGGCCACGATAAGTTCTCTTGGCTTGGATAGCGTTAGGGACAGAGTGATAGTTTAAGTAGGGCTTGGTTGCAATTCTATCCATCAGATATACTTCCAACTTTTTGTCCTTGGTTTTCTTTCGTTCCGCCTGGGTTGGAGATGATTGATGTAACAGTATTGCTGCTGCAGAAGTTGTAGTTGCAACGGCAGCACCTGCAATGATGCCGCTGTTTTTTGTGAGGTTGCGGATGACCGTCATGGTTGAGGAGGCTCACATGTGTCAGCAACAATGACCAAGACATCAACATCAGATGATAAGTAGTATGGTATGGTAAAAAATATGGCTGGGACAAGCTGGGATGGTTTTTGACCCGTTCTTTTTCGCGAGAGAGAGCTGAGCTAGATTA
>JALLBJ010000720.1:0-13707 GCA_036940105.1 Skeletonema potamos | reverse complement strand
GATGACTGCAGCTCGCCGATACATATATTGGTATACGTGTATACTTCTCTTTTCTTGCTTGTGTCTTCATGGCATTTGCACCAACGTTGTTGATACATCTGATCAAGTGATGAAACAGGGAGAGAAAGCATCGACAGTTTACAAAAAGCTCAGAACATTGACTATGAGAGGGCAGAATTCACAGCCAGAAGTGAACAATAACGGCATGACAGCGAAACAGATTGCAAAGATGAAGCAAGTTGAAAGGAAGAGGATGCAGATGTTAGCGAGAAGGACGAGGAAGGAGAGCATAAGACAGAAGAAAATGCGCACTAATAGAGGCAACCTCAAACCACAATATGACTGGCAAGCTAATGCAAATTCGCCACCTACGATGGTACCACCACCAACTTCAAATATGGGCGAAGATCAATATTATGGTCCACCGCCTCCTCCAAACATGTTGGAAGCAGGTCAGTATGGCCCGCCGCCTCCTCCCATGAATAGTGATCAGCCTCCTCCTCCAATGAGACCGCCGCCTCCAATGTGGGAAGGAACTGGGTATGGGTCACCGCCGCCACTTGATCAACCTCCTCTATATGATATGATGGATCCACCAATGTGGGGAGCGGACGGATGGAGAAGCTATGAATCCAAGTCAGGCAAAGCTCATAACAACAACAGTGGGAACAAGCCTCCAACCAAGCCTGGGTATCCTCCTTATGGCCCTTTCCCTCCAGATAATCAATTTCCTCCCTATTTCCCTCCAGACATGCCCTTTCCTTTCAATCCAATACCATCCCCTGGCAGGCCAACGTTTTTTCCAACATACATGCCAACAGTGGAATCGGAATCGAATGCTGAAGGAGTTCAAATAACAATTCCAGGTCTATTGAACACTTACGGACTAGGATTCCCGTTTTCTACTGATTGTTATGACGACATGGTGTCTGTCTTTGACCAGACAATCAACAAATCAGCCAGTGTTTCTCTCAATGATAATCAAATGGTGATCCAAGTTAAGATTCTCGAAATTGAAGGAATTACCTTACAGTTCTCAGGTGGCTCGCAAAGGGAGCTTCAAAGCGTTGACAGCAACACATTTCAATGCACAATCGTCAAACAAATGCAATGTTGCGAGCGAGAACCGCCTCAAGGAGCAGCGAATCCAGCTCAATATTGTGAAAGCCTTGGATGCAATATCAATGATTGTCGAAGAGTTCGGTTTGACATTGTCGCTGCGCAGCTTTCTGAGCAAGGGAGTATTCAATTACAGAGTGAAGTAGACAACCTCTACACTGCGGTCACCCAATCCATGATTCAGCAAATAAACAGTGGAGCCTTTACAATTCGTTTGAGAGAAAATGCAAACCGGTATGGCGATTCTTGTGCGCAACCTTTTTTGAAAGTTACGGTGACTAGCTCCGTGTTTGCACCCCCAACTGATATCACAGTTCAAACAAAAGCACCGACGCGCCGACCTACACCAAAGCCAATAAGGAAACCTAGAATTTTGTATCCGGTGAGTCAGCATCTGCAGTCATTGGCGTTTCGAATTCATTCTTGATTACTCACACTTTACATTGCCATCAAATAGACTGTTTTTCCAACACTTTTCCCGACAACAAATCCTGTAAGTTGTGACGTGTATAATTCTGCAAGTCAATCTGCATTCACATGACTAATTTTGTTATCTCAAATCTGTGATTGGAAGACTTT
This sequence comes from Skeletonema potamos, assembly GCA_036940105.1. Taxonomy (NCBI): domain Eukaryota; phylum Bacillariophyta; class Thalassiosirophyceae; order Thalassiosirales; family Thalassiosiraceae; genus Skeletonema; species Skeletonema potamos. The sequence goes on along the minus strand of JALLBJ010000720.1, from coordinate 12,009 downwards.
GCATCCTACTTTGTTTCCAACGACGATCCCCACCCTTTCGCCAACCCGTTACCCAACACTGAGTGTAAGTTGCTTGCCTGCGTTTGCACGTTGCTCTCTACTTATTCTTCTGGTACTAACTTCTTTTCATATCTTCCATATACAGCCAACTAGTAGTCCTACAATTCCAATACCAACGCTTAGTCCTACCCTCTCCCCGACCCTTTACCCTGTAAGTTTTGACATGTTACCTATCTATTGTCTATACCCTTTTCTTGTGTTAATTGATATCACTACAAACTAACACACATGTAAACACTATTATTGCATCTTGTTGTAACTGATTTTGTTATCGCACTTGTTAAATACTCAAGACGATAAGTCCAACCAACTATCCGACAATGTATCCCACAGTAAGTCCAACCAACTATCCCACGATTAGTCCAACCAACTATCCCACAATAAGTCCAACAATTTGAGCTGATATGACTCCGAGGAAGTAGAACCCTGCTTGCTACTCGGCTGCGTCAGTTGGGTTCATTGAGGAACGATGCATCGGATCATATTATCGGAAGCGCGGTACAGGAAGACGGACGCTTGAGGATTATTCGTAGCAAACCTTCATTGGATAATGAGATATTATATGTTAATGCGTAAAACGTTTCAGAAAGCAATCAAGCAGGCTAGTAATGTTAAACTACATTATACTCAAATGTATACAAGAAACACAAATTGGTCCGAAATCTGCTCAGTTTCTATAACACAGCTAAAGTATCCATTCGGCCTTAGTGAAGGTGATCTTCCGGACCAGCAGGCCTGGATTATGGCACTTTAGATTCGGAGCCTGGACTCCTTACTCGCTACTACTAATAAAATAGCACTCATCACCCCAAAAGCATCCAGGTCAGGGGTTCAAAATCCTCTCCGATTATGATGAGACTTCAGAAGTTTCCAAGTAGCTAGCTACTGGTTTTTATCAATCAGTTATATAGGTCATAAATAGGAGACTCACTGAATTGACGTTAAAAAGATGTATGAACATCGCAAACTTAAGGTATTCTCTTCTTGCAATTGTAATAGAAGTAGGATGGAGAGAAATTCCTGCCCGTCATATCCGCTGTCACCAACCCGCCGCGCCCGGCGCCCGCCACAGAAAGGGGGGCCTACCACTACCATACCTACTATTCGCCTCTCTCCTCTCTCTCTCTAGCCTCTCTCTGCGCATCTCTGCAGGTGTTTATCACTACGATGAAGCCAATAGCTTTCATTCAAATGGGTTTATCTTCGTCCGCAACCGCGGCAGCTGCTGCTGCTCAAAGGATCCATCATAATACCTCTACGTTCCGTACTGCATCACTTCCCCCATCTGCTTTGCGGCAGCAAGCTGAAGAAGTTATTAAGGCAACAACCAAATCAACAAGACATGCTTCAATTATTTCAACTAACTCTTTAAACACAGTAGCAGAAGATGCCACTAACAACCACATGCCCAAACCCCTTTTACCACCGAAGCGGGTGATGATCATTAGACATGGTCAAGCGCAGCACAATCCCAGAGCTGAAGCAGCAAGAGAAGCTGGCTGTTCCTTCGATGAATTTTTGAGGTTAATGGAACTAGATGATGCTCACGATGCAGGTAAGGCATTGGACCTTGGATGAACCTTATTGACTTCGTCGTCGTCCTGTTAACTTCTATAGAAATTCTTCTATCTCAGACTTAACAGATTTGGGTGAAAATCAGGCACAAACAGCTCGTGAAAGACATTCATTGAGTGATATAGAGTTGGTTGTCAGTTCGCCGTTGTCTCGTGCTTTACGGACTGCTGATTTGGTCCATCCTCCATCCAAAAGCTCAGACTCTGCGAAGAAGCGACGCATTGCGATTGAACATTTTCGAGAAATAAATGGAAAGCTGCTTAATGCTCAACGCCGTCCTAGATCAGTCTTGGTTCAAAAGTTTCCGCACTGGTGTTTTCAAGAGATACCAGAACTGGATAATTCTTGGACTGAAGAGTTAGAATCGCGTGAGGATTGCAGCGAAAGAGGATACAGAGGGTTTTTATGGGTGCTCCAACAACCAGAACAGAATGTGTTATTAGTAGGTCATGGGGGTCTTTTGAATTACACGATGAATGGACACGCAAACATCGTGTTAGTTGATGGACGAGGACAATCAAACAAAAATACTGAATCTGATGAACGAAGATGCATGACAAAACGATTTGGAAACTGTGAAATAAGAGAATTTATAATTACTGCATGGGATTCTGCATGGAATAATGATGGGAGCAACGATGCAAACCAACGTGACCCTGTCATTACGCTAGAGGAGGTCACGTTGTCGCCCAACAAGAGCCTGTGATTACACTTACGTTTTCAGTTAAAAGTCTAGCAGCACTAAAACTTGTTTGCTAGTCAGTTAACCTCCATAATTTCGTCTAAACCACTCTTCTTCACCTTCATGGCAGATCGCTCTCTTCGCTTATAAGTGAAACCTTGGGGGTTAAAGTCAGGTCTAAAGCCGATTTTCTTCAACGATGCATCACCTTTAATAGATATGCGTTGTGGCAATATTTGGACATCGTCGGCTTCTTCATCATCAAGCGGCGGCTCTGTCTCATCCGCCATGTTCATGCTAGGTGGCAAGAATCCGACTTGCATTAGTTTGGCAGCTGCTTGACCCTTTGCTGAAAGTTGTGGCCACATGGCTGCAGCTGTCCACAGTATTAAACCCCTTTGGAGAGCAAATGCACTATTTATATCAATTTCATCTGCGGCCACCAGCTTGCCTGTCCGAAACCACCCAGTGCCAGGATTGCTGTCTTCTTCTTCTTCATCAGGTCCTATCCTTACAAAGACATCAGCGACAATAAAATGTCTGTAATCTTCATCCTCTGGATTTCCCGGCGGGAAAATCTCAAGATCTGTGATGGATGCAAAGTTATCCCATTGTCTCTCAAGTGATTGCACATCTGCTGATGCTGGAGTTACAGATGTTGCTGATTTGGCTTTTGAACCTCCGAAGCCTCCACCACTACCGCTGCCTCTCTTATTTTGATGTTTCTTTGCAGCATTCAAGGCTGTGATTGGTGAAGAGTGTTGTGGACAAGTGAAAGCGGCGGCGGCTGAGAAGCGTGCTAAAAAAGCAAGCCGTAGAAGTGATGGTTTGGCCATCATGGCATGAGATAATAGAATGGCAAGAAATAATATAATAAGCGTATGTGATGGTGTGAACAGAGATACGTGTCTCATTCCTTTATGTCGGAGTAAAAATTCGCGCTCCTGTTTCAACAGGTTTTAACGCGTGTCGTCAACAGCATGCGGAATAAGACGGGGCATAATATATTCGAAAGCAAGCGGAGGAGCCATTCGATACAATACCATAGTTCGGAACAAATAAAGAGTAGACAATGGATAATAATAAGGAGCTAAGTTCACCTCTGTTAACTTCGTCAGGAGATGGATGTGATGCCGACGATCGATATGATACGCTCGGTACGACATCGTCAAGATCGTTGGCGACTCCAAGAGTAACCGATGGGTCGACATTGGTAACCACATTGTCTGGCTCATCTTCGGTTGGAGATCCGGAAAGCGGCGCAACCGATGCACCCGCAGCTTCTCGACACATTGAGCACAACATGACCGGCTTTATGCTAGCAGTGATAATATTTTTTACCATGAGTGGAGGACCAATTGGTGTAGAGCCTAGCATCAAGGCCGCCGGAAATCTTTATGCCATCATTGGATTTGCGGTGATGCCAATTTTATGGGCGCTACCAGAGGTGTTAATGACTACTGAGCTCGGCCTGCGTTATCCGTGCGCCTCTGGCGGAGTTCGCTGGTGCGAAGAAGCGTTCGGGCCAAAAGCTGGGTTGCTTGTTGGCTACTTTGGCTGGGTTTCTGGTGTTGCCAATAACGCAACGTTGCCCGTCCTTTTCTTGCAGTACGTGCTGAACCAATTTTACGCTCATTTATACGACGAAATCAACGCCCTTTTGCGCTATGGGATTCTATTTGGCATTACGTTATTGCTAACGATTGTCAACTATCGAGGTTTAGAAATAGTGGGAAAGGTTCTTATAGTTTTGTTGGTGATTAGTATGGCTCCTTTCTTGATTATGGTTATAATGGGCATCCCTCAGGTGAATACAGATCGGTGGCTTCAGACGCCGAATGGGCAAGTACAGACTTTTAATGACGACCAATTGGATCCGAATGAAACGGGGGATTTGAATGAAACGGGCTGGTTTCCTTGGCAATACGCTGCGGGTATTGCTTTTCGCCCATTCATCAACAACTTGTATTGGTGTTACAATGGATTTGACCAAGGTGGTCACTACTCAAGCTCGGTTCCGAAAGAAGTATTTCGGAGGGGAATGGCTGGAGCATACTTCTTGACCTGCTCCTCGTATCTCGTGCCAGTACTAATCGCTACTGGAGCATCAAACCTGACACAATCCGAATGGACGGCAGGATCCTTTGCTACAGCAGCTACTCAAATAGGAGGGAAATGGCTGGGTAATTGGATCGTCGTTGGAGCTGGGCTTTCTCTAATGGCCTTGTTCTTTGGTGAAATGTCGGCAGATAGCTTGCAATTGATGGGAATGGCCGAATTGGGTCAGATTCCTTCGATTTTTGCTACCAGAAGTCGATATAATACCCCAACGGTGAGTGACGTTACTTTTGTTTTTGCAAGTTTGATATCTTGGATGTGAAAACAACTCACTTCCTCACTTTCATCACCAGTATGCAATCTTGCTCGGACTGGCTATCATCTTATGTCTCATCCCCTTCAAATTTACATTTATCATCGAGCTAAGTAATGTAGGATACTGCTTCGCGGTGACAATGGAGTTCTTGGCATTCTTTCAGTTGAGGATCAGAAAAGCGAACGATATAAATCTGCTGCGGAAGATTGGTAATTTTATGTTACTTGTTCCAACGCTGTTGTTGAACGTGCTAATCATCTGCCTTGCCTCTTATGCCACCTATATGTATGCCGTGTCGATGATTGCCTTTGGCATGGTGCTGATACATGCAAACTCGATTTGGAAGTGCACCAAGCGAGAGAAAGTGGGAGAAGATGACGGAAAAGATGTAATTTTACTGTAAAAAGAGAGTGTTACCTTGAGCTTAATAACGGATACATCGTGTGCTCAAATCTTGCTTCTTCTATTTGAATAAATTCGGTGCATAATCAGCAGCATTCTCATCAAATGGAGAATTTGATCCTTCATAAGCAACTGCTTCGGCGAGCAAGGGGTCGTCTTTCAAAGAATCCTGCCGGAAAATCTCCCGGAAGAACATTGCCGGGCTACCACCTACAAGAGGGCTGCGAGAAGGAGAGAGATCAGGGTAGCGCTTCTGGGGATGATCTTCGGGACGAGGGTACTCCTCGCCGTTGACCTTCTCCAAGTCAAATGATGCATTCTGCTTAGCATGTTTTTCCCTATCCGTTGCCAAAAACAAGTAGTCAAGGAAGTGATAAGGCTTCTTTTCGTTCTCTATGATTGCCTTCATGTTGCGCTTCCTTGAATTCGTTACCCAATTCGTCACCTGTACCTCTCGAAGACCTGTCAAAACAAGAAGAGTGTTAGCGCCCTATGCAACGCAACAGGTAACAAAAAGACGATCAAACTAGACATAGTCACCTGTTGCTTGGGTTAGATAGGAAATATCTGCTACAGAGAGATATGGTTCCTCTCTATTCTCTATCATCCAATTGATCAAAATGTCAGTTTGATGTTTTGAGAACTTGTTCGCATTCTCTTTGTTTTGCACTTCGATTGTGATGTCGCGTTTCATCGGTTCATCAGCACTCGCCTGCTTCTCACTCTCCATGTTGCTAATGCCATCGTTGTTCACTCCGTCTACACCGCCATCAACCTCACGATCCTCGCTGAAGCTCACCGCTCTAGCAGCTGTCAGCTGTTCCTTCAGATTTAGCACAAATCGTAGCTCTGATGCTAGAGTGGTGATTGTTTCGTCAATAAGAGAGTCTGTGATGGCACACGTTCCTCTCTTTATGATTGGAGACGTTTCTTTGCCAATGAGAGCACTGCGAATGTACGAAGCTGATTCGTCAAATGGATAGGCGTCTTCCTCTTCTTCCACGGGTTGCGGATTCAGTGTAGAAGGCGCAAAGCGGGGAAGGTCTCCGTCAAGACGCGATTTCTGTTCCTTCAAAAGTTGAGCCAATTCAAGCACTCGAGCGAACTCGCTGTGTCCGATGAACTTCTCAAAATCGTTATAGCCTGTGATGTTGCTATTCTGCACTTCCATCTTGTAGAGTTTGGTAGTCTTGTAGAATGTAGTCGAAAAGGTAATTCTTCTCCGCTCTTGCTTTGCTCCGTGACCCACATGTAGGCGCTACTTGATACAATGTTTGCTCCTATTGCTCTGGCGTGACTAAATGGTAAATTAGTCGCACACATTATATGCCCCAAAAATATTCAAAAGGAGAAATCAGACTTCTTCCCAGCTTCAAAAAAACGCCTCCACAGTAATTCATTCCCGCTACTATCCTCGCAATCGCGTTCATTCTAAAATCATCCAACAATATCCTTTCGATCATCTCCATCGCAATCATCATCGCCATCATTGCATTCATTGTTGCTGCCTCTGCCGGAACAAAAATCATCTTCTCTCTCCGTTGGTCGCTCGCCATTTCAGAAAAACAAACAATGAAATTCTCTCACAAAGAAGTAAAAGGATTAACGGAAAAAAATACTATCATATTGATTGGACAAAATATCCCACAAGATAATAGTACTACCACGGAATTAATTCTTCGACAAGGGGAAAATAGAATTAGCTTCACCCCCCTTTATTGGTGCAAAAAGTGTGCCGTTTATACAGGAGACAACAACCAAAATTTTCCAAAGAATCATTGCCATGGCACCAAAGACCACAATTACTTCATTGCTAATTCTAAGTTGGAATCGAAGTCGGAGTGTAAAAAGCGATTGGCAATGGTGAAGTCTCTCAATGACAGTCTAGCAAAAGAAAATCGTTCTATTGAGGAAATGCGTAATGTTATCCGAGATGATCGTAACAACGGCGGTGATGACTGCTAATATAGTAGTAGCGAGTGAGGAGTCCAGGCTCCGAATCTAAAGTGTCAAATCAGGCCTGCTGGTCCGGCAGACAACCTTCGCTGAGTCCGTATGGATACTTGGGCTGGGTTATAGAAACTGAGCAGATTTCGGACCAATTTGTGTTTCTTGTATGCACCTGAGTATAATGTAGTTTAACATTACTAGCCGTCTAGCTAACCTCTATCATATCTAATAATTTCGAGATGAGCTTGCGAATAAAGAGGGCAGCTATCGATATCAGATCGATCAAAGCTAGTATGGTAAGCAGGTAAGTATCTCATTAGTTTGAACACTGATACGAGAGACAATTATTGTCATACGATGCGAAGCTTAAAGTCTTCCGATCCATGTTTAGAGCGCTACTTACGACTGGGGATTAGACCCCTCCTTTATACATTATACACGCTCTCTAACTGCTTCTGAAACTCTTCATCGGTTGGAAACGAATCGATATAGTATTTCTCTCTATCTCTTCGAAGTAAGTGAAGCTGTCCGAAGACGATGCCAACAACGTCTGGAGGGGCTTCTGTCCAATCCCGAACCGGCCGCCAAAGATGGTATCAATAACATTGGATAGCATAGATTGGATGTTTCTAAATATGGGTAGCGTTTTTCCATCGTTCCCAAAAGATAAATCGTACAATGCAAGGCCTTCTGGTACCTGTTTGTTGGAGTAAGCCTGTAAGCTTTGATGTAGCATAGCCTTTTTCGTAGCAGCAACATCTGCATGAGTTTTGGCTGGGTTGTAATATTCATTGAGACAGTCAGAAAGAACGGCAGCGTCAATCAGTGCGCTGTTACAACCTTGACCAGACACACCTCCTGTGGCGTGTGCTGCATCTCCGCAAAGTGCCGTAGGTGTGATTGTTGATGGAGAATTGTAAATATTGCACTTGACAGAGTTTGCTACACTTGTGCGTTGATTAAGTAGTTGTTTCACCGCGTCATCCATTCCAGGAGTACCGTCCAGTAGTGGAAATTGTTCGAAAATCATCTGTTTCGTCAGCTCAATATCGTTGTGATTGCTTTTGATACTTAAGTTTGGATCGGGAAATAACAGTGAACTGAGATTGGCCTCTGTTTGTCCTTCCTCTGCACTCTTACTGGCATCATTTAACTTGCCAGCAAATAAAATGCAACAACCTCCATCCACCGTGGGTTCAACAAACGCAGTCACGCCCAAGGCTTTTGATTCTGGCAATACCAAGGCAACACTACATTGATCAAGTAGTGGCGGCATCTTCTCACAGCGTGCGACCTTGAAACAACCCGGAAGAAGTCTGCGCTGTGTAAATCGAAATGTATTTGGTGGGGAGTATGTCTCAATCGCACCCCGAACAATTGAATTCGCTCCATCACATCCAACGATTAGGTCATAAGGTCCATTTTTTTGCTCATTAGTCTCCAGGTCTCCAGTGCTTAAGTCCACTTGATTTATAATTGTTTCGTAGTGAACTTTGACATTCGATTGTGACGAATCTGACTCTGAGCGAAGTTCCAACTCGTCCAATAATGCACTACACAAATCTGTTTGATAAATCAATACACTTGGCTCTACGCCAAATTCTCGATCTCTCAGCTTGAAATTAAGCTTCTGGCTTAAATGAAGACGAAATCGTTCACATTCAAAGCCCCTCTTCTTCACTGCTGTCCATAAATCTTCATCAACTGTTCGTATGGCGCTTCTCCCTCGGATTCCCAGACCGAGGGCATACGCTCTACTCCCATGCTGTTTCTGCAGATCACGAGGATCAGATCTGGATTCGAATACGTCAATATTTGCAACGGGAATATTCGATTGAAGTAGTTTATGAGCAAGGAGTAAACCTGATGGTCCTGCACCTACGATAGCAACGTTTAAATCCCAATCTTCCCCCGAATGAGCTTGAAGATGATGAGTATTTGTCTTCGATGAGGTGAGTAGAGCCGTGCTAAATGCTCTTGTCGTTGGAAACAGTGTCGTCGTCGCGATGAGCAACGGGAATAGAGTAGAGATCAACATGCTACAGAACAAAGGTAGGCACCGAATTCAGCGACTCTTGAATAGCTCCATAGGTCGTAATCGCTCTTGCTGCCTCTTGCAAGGTTATAATATATATTATGTTCGTCATCATCGTGTTTTGGTTTTCGTCGAAGCAACAGAAAAGAGGGCCCCCGCCAGCCTACTCGTGTACCTACCTACCGCCCCTCGTCTCCTCCATTTAATTAATCAAGATTTCTATGACATCATATCATATCAACTTAGAAAATTAGGTAAATTTGCATTAAGCTACCTAGACACTTTTATCCATTGAAGGGGTCTTCATACGCCGAGGGCAGAGCCAAACAGCGTCGCAGTCGGAACCATGACAGCCTCCGGTACTACTTATGGCCATCACAGTCACCCACAAACAACGAATATGTCAACGCCGCTAGGTTCCACTGGTCGTCGCCCATACCATCGTCTATATGGATGAGGCGGCAATCGTCCGCCTACGCTTCCGTCGCTGTGAAATTATCGTCGCCATTAGCGGCATAAAATCTCCCATTTACAACTCCGTCCACCCCTCTACGGCCTTTTTGGTGATGATATGCCTCAATTGAAGATTTTACTGGCACACAATGGGTATATAATTTAAATTAGACGTGATGGGCGACTTAAAAAGGATCACAATCGTTCTCTTTTTGATAGTCAACCGTATCAAATAGAAAAAAAAGAGATTATTTTTTCCCAAAAATAATTCGCAACTATCATCGTTCTGCATGGACCAATAACCAAGAATGAGTTGTTTTATGCACCAATGTCTTTCTGAATTACATGTTGGAAGTTTTTGGTGTTTTATTCTAGACCATAACATATGATAAATGAAGTTATTTCTTCGATGGGAAATTGTGTAAATAATATGTAATAATTTAGTATAATATCATTATGTTCTGCTCAATCCATATGTCATATTCGTTCCCAAGGTTGTATATTGTCATGATGATGATATATTAAAAATTTGTGCTCAGTGATAGTGTGCATTGTAATGATTTCTCTAGTATATTGTTGTGGACGCCCGAGACGAATTTATACGTTTATGTTGTGTCATGTCTGAGAGCGGTTGTGAGGCGTTTTCCACCACTCTAAACGACCAAGTCGTCAATATTAGAGTGAAGTTGTAAGGTGTTATGGCTTTGGTATAGAAATACCGCCAAAAAATTGAGACATCGCACCACTATTGTGTTGGGTAAATCCTCTGGTATCCAATCAGCACAATACTTGTAGAGTGCTACGAGACCAAATGGATTCTTGAAATAAAGGACTTGAGGCAAAAGCAATACATACATAGCTTTACTTGCTTCGACAGTGTGCTTCTCGATTCTACCTAAATTAGCAAAGGCACCTTGTGTTATATAATATGACGACAGAGAGTGCAGACGAAAATGAACTGGATAGATCTTCTTCGTCCTTGAGAAACGAAATTGGAATGCCGTAAGACGGTGAAGTTTTCTTGTCTGCTTCTGCTTGATTCTTTTGAAACGTCGAGTCTGCCTATTATGCCGAGTTGACTTGGGTAGTGTCACTTTGCCATCATCTCTCCCTCGGAATCAAGGATCACACAAGATAGAGAAAAACACGAAGAACTCAGGCCACCAAAGGATTATTGAGATGAACGGTAGTTGTTGAAATAATGCGATAAGTTGGACGAGATGGTATGTCCATAGGATCCCAACGCATAGGATATTGAAGACGACAAAGCGAGTGAAATCCAACATATCATGTCCCATAGGAGAAGTAGGATGACACCAGTACCAATAGTACTTAGCCATCGTATAAGTTGCAAGAGATATAATAGATAAAGCTATTCGGAAGAGAAAGATAAGTACAATAAGAAGAAGATCAATTTTGTGTACTTTCCTACTAAGTCCTGGTCGATCTTCTGGGCCTTTTCTTTTACCAGCGGGTTGTCAAATTCTCTGATAATATCAGAGGCCTCTTCATCAGTGATGGTGGACTTGGTTGTAAGACTTGAAGTAAGACAGTAAGGGCAGCGCAGTGAGAAGCCTTTAGTTTGAGAGTCTTGGGGAATGTGATGCCAGAGATATCACGTTTCTCGCGGCGCTTGTTCCCACCAAGAGTCTTGGCTTCTTTCTGCCTGGCGCTATCATCAGTCGTACTCCACATATTTTCAGTGATGAGAGTGTTGTAAAACTTCTGAGAGTCAGCAGCAAGTCTGACGACTTTGTAGCAAATCTTGGGATGCAAGATGGAAATAGGTTTCCAATTGTCAGGTGGTTGTTTGACAGCCTTATTGGCGTCAAACTTCTCTTCTTTCGTTTCAGAGCTGGTACAATTACCATCTGTTGGATATTGGAAGAAGAGAGAGGACGTGGGGTTACATTGAAGCCCGTGGTAATTCCTGCGTTAGGAGTACCGTTGTTGATGGTATTCACAGCAGAGGTCTGGACAGCGACCAGAAATTCAGTGTCAGTGAACTGCTTGGCAGACATCGTAATGGATGCCGGAGGAGGAGATCCAGAAGGAAGATTCGACTGGGAACGTTAATGATTGAAGGTTAACAAAGACGAAGACAACTAAAGAGTGTGTTTAGTACATTAAGTGAGTTGGCGAGTGAGTATTTGATCTGGACTGTATTGCATGATATTATTGGCAGCTCCGGATGTAAAAGAACAGGGCTCTCGTGATTCCCAACCAAACTCAGATCGATTTTTGTTATTATTAAAGAGGTTCCAATCCGACGCCGGTAATTTTGATGCAGTTGGTTAGCCGCAACTTTTGTGGCTGAGGGGAACACTTATTTTATTTAACTACACAGGTTAACCCTTTGTTTTGAACTTCGAGAGTCTTCTGCGGGACACAGGCATCTATTTTCTATTTTCTTCCCTAAACATTATTGTAACGCGGCAGCGGCAAGCTTCGGGCTTCGTGGCTGCCCGGTTGGGGTCT
>JALLBJ010000719.1:0-13715 GCA_036940105.1 Skeletonema potamos | reverse complement strand
CAACAATGGTGTCGACGCTTCAAAGCGTCGAAGGGGAAATGACTCACGCCCCATCGCACAACAAGGCTTGCTTGATGTTGAGCGCAAGACACGATTATCTTTCGAGCTGCATCCAAGCTTACTCTTGCATGATCTCATGTACCAAGACGTCGAATTCTCTACCCACATCTCAGATGATGAGCACGAAGAAGACGAGACAGAAGAGTGAAGAAGTCTTCTTGAGGAAGGCAAAAGATATATCTGCTCGTTAAGTTATATTATTATGAGTGTAATTTACTAGAGTCTTAAGTCATTATTCAATCTTCTTGAGAGCTCCTTTTGCCTGTTGCGTTCTAGCTCACTTTAGGCGACCTTTTTAGGCACATGGTCTTGATTCCCTGGGTTTTACAGAAGACGATGAGGTGCTCATATTTGGCATGTTTCTTTGAGCAGGACATTGGCGTTGTATTTCACAGAACTCGGGCTTCACGAAAGTCGTTTAGAGGAGTGAAAGGTTTCTCTCCTGGCAACAACACTATCATGGCGCTGTTAAAAGTTAAAGCACATCGCATTCCCCGCACTTGCATGGATGAGAAATACAAGTAAGTGAAATCTATAGTTCCGTCATTTCTTCAATTCCTTTTTTGTTCAGACTATATTTGATGAATCGAATTCCAATCCAATCTTACCAGGAAAGTAGTCCCGGGGTCAGCTAGCAGTACGATACCGACATCAAAACCAACGTTACTAATACCATATTAATTTACACTGTTCAGGTATGAACGCAGCCTTGCCCGGGGGGCTCGCTCCAAGAACATAAACTGACCGGCTTGAGACGGCGTTGTCAATGATAATGTTACGTCGAAGATCTCAAAAAGCAACCGCAGAATGCAGCGGGCTCTATGTCAGTTTGGCACGAGCGAGCGCAGTGATTGTTTCTATAAATAATAATATGATCGCAGCTTCGTTCTCCCTGCGGTCGAACCCGCAGTAATACTCATCATCAACTGGCCTCCGCTGCGCTCGGCCAGTAACATCATTTGTTGATGCTGTTGTTGTTGGTTGATGGTGCATTCATATCATCGTCACCATCACCACCTACCAACCAACATCATCAAGCATTGACGATACCGTAGTACTGATCATGATAATGATGTGATGAGAGTAATAATGATATGTAGATTGTAACTATAATCATGGTCGATATCGAATTCTACAACTGTACTAATGCGACCAGACGACCGCAGTGAGGAGGGGAGCTGCGTCTATTACCTTGCCAATACCAAATAATGGAAGGGGCTGATTGTCGCGGAGTGTATTGTTCTTAGTGCGAGCCCCCCGGCCGAAGCTGCGATCATTGCCATGGATCATCACATCGCATTCAGATGTGTGTATTGTTCTTAGAGCGAGCCCCTTGGGCGAAGCCCCTGTATTTTCATGGATTTTACCCGAACAATGTTGGCTGTATTGTTGGATCTTACGTGTACCAATTTATATGGACTTGCTGGCGGAATTCTGCAGTCGCTCTTTCGCGATGCCGCAGGCTAAGCTGTGTTTATTCTTTGTTGTGTGAATCGATGCAGGCTGAAGGACGATTCCAACGGTTGCCAAGTTGCATTTGTTCAATTATTTAGACCTCTGCTGGCAGTCCCAATTTTGCCGTCGGATTTGTAGACCCCCTTTCTTAACCAAGACGATTCTCCAATTTGACTCCAATGACGTTAAAGCCCAATCGATAGACGAGCTCATGAGCTTTCCAAAACGCCACTCATCGCCTTCATCGGACCTCTAAAGGCAAGATATCGTAGTAACGGCTTCGATGGTCTTGAAGCTGCTTGAAGTTCGAAGTCGAAAGTGGTGAGATTTTTTATTTTGATGATGACAGCAAACTAGCCTGTCCCAGCGGTAAATATTTACCTACCTACGTATCTGTATGTAATTACCTTCTTCAAAAGAAAAACTTTATGCATAGTACCATAGACAATTATTGAAGATGAATGTAATCTCCGAAATCCAACGAATCAACGACCTCGAACTCGCCAGGGGACTAACTCACACCTCCGCCTCATGGCATGCAAAATACTCCAACTCGGCATGGATCAATATTGGTTCCCTCCCTTCAAACCTTACCGAGGGCGATGTGCTTTGTATATTTAGTCAATATGGGGAAATTGACGACGTGCATTTGGTGCGTGAGGCTGCTACGGGGAAATCACGTGGATTTGCGTTTGTGAAGTATGAGGATGCAAGGAGCTGTGTGCTGGCGGTGGATAATTTATGTGGGAGTAAAGTGTTGGGACGGATGTTGCGGGTAGATCATGTGGAGAGATATCGTTTGCCGAAGCATGTGCAGGAGAGAGAAGGGAACGAGATGATGATGACTGAAACGGAGGGTGACGAGAAGAAGCGAAATAAGATCAGTGTTGCAGAGGCAGGACATGCATATGAAGGGCAGGAATTGGCAACGTCATATGATATACATTCGGGTCAAGATTTATTTGCGGCACCAAAAATTGAGAGGGACAACGATCACAACAATCAAAGAGAAGGGGCAACAACTCACGGCACAGAGAAGAATCCAGTGGACAATGATAAGGCAGAACGCAAAAGACGCAAAGAGGAGAGAGCACAGAAGCGGAAAGAAAAGGAAGAGCATCGACGGAGGAAGGAGGAGCGAAAGAGGAGGAAGCATGGTAGTGCTGGTAGTAGAAGTAGTAGTAAGGACAAGCGACGACACTCACGCTCTAGATCCTGTTCAAAATAATGAACTCGTTATCGGTAAAATAATAATAAAGTTCCTATCTACATCATCATCATACTACTTCTTGATCCTCCTTCTCCTGCAACAACTCCTCCCTCCTCTTCCAAATACTTCTACAACACCACAAAGGACAAATGACCCATCCGCGTATCCAACTCCACACGTCTCGGCTCTGCAAATAAATCCCTCCAACGCTCCCCATACGCACAATCGGCAATTGTGATCTCATCTCCATCCCTCAATTGGACAATTTCTTGGAAGTAATGACAATGTCGTCCCTTCATATCTAAGGATTCGGGAGTTATTGATATGGCGAGGGGTTGGTTGTTCTTTAGTAACGCTACAACGTAGCCTCTGTGAAGTGGGGGGATCGATCCCATTATTAGGACTGTAGAGACAGGATTGTTGTGAGTGTAAGAAGAGCAACAACTCCCCCTCCAAACGAGTCGGTGTTCGTCAACATCAAATAGAGATGGCTCCAATGATGTTCCCCCCTTCCCCCGTCCACGAGGCGAGGTGGCGGATCTAGTATGATACCATCGAATTACACGTTGAGGATTAGGACCATCACTTCGTACCGTTCGCAACATGTATCTATCCACCTCCATTATATCATCATCGATGAGTAACAAACTCAAACATTGGGAGACTGCAGAGCAGAATGGTCCGACCTCAGTACCCTCAGGATGGAGACGACAATCACCAGTGGTTCGGATACTCAATTCTGTTCCACTTCGTGGAATGTACACGACATCATTGAACATTCCATTTTCTGATAGAATGCTCAAGTCGGATCCACTCAATCGAGGTTTATCCTCGAAGACAAATGCCCCTACAGCGTGGAGTAGACGTCCCCCAGCCGACCTCACGGATAGTTGCGCACGATGACCTTCCAATGGACCTCCACTTAGCACTGGTTGGAATGTAGCATCACGACGACAACCCACTGCCACCCTCCCCAACAGGAGGTATTGACCTGGATGTGGAAACTCAAGTGTCGATGCATCCGAATGAAGACGAGGTTCGAACGGAGTCGAATCGAAGTCATTCCGTGGCTTCGTCCAATGTGCTGTTCGGGTGAGTGATCGATCAAATTCCTCCTGTTGATGATGGTTATGAGAGTCATCATCATGTGAACTCTCCTCGTCAAATTGATCAAGTGCATTTTGAGACGAAGTTCGTCGGTATAGAGATCGTTTCTCTGGAGTGGAAAATGGTGCAAGTCCACCACTTTTGTTGTGTCGACTACTAATACCTCCTCCTCCCTGACGAGAAGAATGAGCGTCTACAACAGGACTATTAGTTCCCTGAACAAATCCAGTAGCAGGAGATTGTTTCGACCTTTCATACCTGGCCAATGTATTCCCGCAAACCTTGACTAATGTCAAACTATTGACCAATTCAGGTGGACAATCATCTGGCAATGGACTCTTCTCTCTGGATACTTCATCATTCATAAAGCTTACAGACAAAATGTCCCCAGCACAAAGTGAGACTACATCCATCGCCGACACTGTGGCATAAACTGGATCTTCATTCAAAACCTCTTCTTCGGTTCGGTAGTCCCATAGTCCCGCACGCAATATTGGAAAATGGGTTTGACTCTCATCAACTGCATCCATCACCGTTTGGAGTGGAGCTTCAATATTCACAGTGACAAAATAATCTTCCTCAAGGTCTTTGCTATGATTGGTATCACCATCGTCGTCGTCATGACTATTATTACCCCCACCGCCAACACCATTATCATTCCCATTACTGGAATAATTATCTTCTCCAATCCGACCAAGTCGTCCCCTATTCCTACCCCTTCTCGCCCTAACACCACTACGAGTTACTCTTCTATCCTCTTCCTCCTCCTCCCATTTAATTCGTGCCAATGGTGAAGGTAACGCTGCAGCAAATCGTAATAGAAGGAGATATGTCCCATCTTGACCAACCACCATACTTGACGAATGCGTAGGATGTGGACGCAAAATATCTGGATTGCCAAATTGACGTGACCATGACCAATTCTTGTACGTTTCCTCGAATTCTTCTTCATCATCTTCTTCTACTTCCTCTTCTTCCGCGATGTCTTCGTCGCCATCATCTTCTTCTTCATCGAAATTCTCTTCTTCATTGTCGTGTTCTTCATCGTGTTCTTCATCGTCGTCTTCACCTTCGGCATCTTCTTCTTCATCATCTTGATTGTTAACGTTGATGTTGTTGTCGTGGTTGTTATCATTGTCATCTTCCCTCATGACAATGTTGTCTTGATCCCCTCGTTGTTGTCGTTGTCGTTCTTGCAGCATAGCATTATTGTGTCCATTTGGTGCGTTATTATCCTCATTCTGCAGCTGACCATTGTTTTGATTCCCATTATTATGATTCGCAGCAGCATTTGCAGCAGCTCTATCCGCAGCATTCACAAATCCACCCGCCACTCTCCCCCAGCACTCCTCCATAAAAACAATTTTGGATCCAATCGTAATAGAATCAATATCATGTACTAATTGATGCAATCCATAGTAATCAGCCTCCGTTCGTAACCTGCGTAGTCTATCCATTGTTGCTGTAGAGTTGCTGCTGTTCTTGGATCTTCTCATCATCATACTGGAGGAGGAGGATGTCATGGAAGCAGCAGCAGCAGCTGCAGAGCTGGCATAGGAATACAGTGACGATGCTTTCAAGTGATTCAATCCATGATTATTCACTGCACCACCATGCTGCTGATGATGATCACGTCCACCAAAGGAATCATAATTCACCAACTCCAATAAAAAATCAGCCCCGCCACGTAAATACCGCAAGACATCACCAAACGTTTCTCCATCTCGATCTAAAAAAATTCTGCCATCTGAATCTAACAAACAGCTGTCTAACCAGCGATCGGTCATCATTGTCTCTAAGAGGGGTAGGGATGTACGGATGATATCGTAGGGTTGTCCTCCTACGTTGAGACGGAGGAGACGATTGTTGGAATTGCAAGAGGAGTTGTTGGTGGTGAGGAACATGCTAGATCCACCGGAGGAGGTGGATCGGGCTCGTTTTTTGGGGCCGTTGTTGTTGCCGCCGCCGCCGCCGCCGCTGTTGCTCCCGTTAGAGGAGGCGCTGCCGTTCATGGTAGAATATGAGATATTAGTATGAGTGTAGAGGGCGTAAGTTTAGGTCTCTGCACCTATTAGATAACATCAGTAATATATCGTAGACATCAATAAGAGAAGATCATGATCGATTTTCAAGAAAGGATGGTCAGTGGGGGAGGGGAAATGGCGGGAGAGAAACTTACAGTCTTTCGAAGCCGAGACGTCGTTCTGACTTTTACAACTGGATATGCAAGATCATTATCATGAAGATCATGATTATGTACCGCCTACCAAGATGGTCGCCCCGACATTATTTTACTATCATGGCACGTGCCCCCTACATTAGCCTACATCTTCTGTGCAAAATCAGTATCTGCCTCAAAGGAGATCTCAAGCTTACGGCCAAAATATGTTGACTGGGACTGGGCTCGCTCCTCCAAGAGTTTAACAGTATTGTACCTAAGGTTGTAATCTCTGTGAACTTCAATACGATATTTGAAATGAATATAATTTTTGTATATATTGTTACCACCAAAAATCATTGTGCACATCTTGGTTAGCATTATTCTTGCATGATAATTTATTATTATGATTGTATTACACAACATAAATACTATTAAGCATGATTACTGTCAATATCATTACATGTATTATCTACTCATTTCCCCTCCTCTAAACCCCAATTCAGGGGGACACAACCAAGTCATCATCCAGATTCTTTCTAACCCTGCGCAAGTTCTTCATCTCTTTTTGGAGAATACGGAGTTGAGCCTTTGCCTCTTCTAGATGATCCTCCTCGAAATCCTTGTCCATTGCTTAGAGCTCCCTGATTTCAACAAGAGCCAAATTAATATTCTCCTGGATGGACTTGCCTGCCTTCTGCCTCTTGGTGTTGGGTGATCCTGTCAGCATAAGGATAATGAAAGCTTTCAATACACCATTGGATGTCTGGCCAATGTAGCCTCAAACCATCAGAGAGGTTTCTCGGTCTAAGTTGCAGGCATTCTTGATGACATCAAGTGATCTGTTCTTCATGACTGCATGAGAATTGCCTGCAGGAAGCGCTGTAAGGGTTCTTTCAACTTCATAACTGCGGGAGACATCAATGCCTGCAAGACTAGATAATCTTTTGAGCTGCATCCAAGCTTACTCTCGCATGATCTCATGTACCAAGACGTCAAATTCTCTACCCAAATCTCAGATGATGAACACGAAGAAGACAAGACAGAAGAGTGAAGAAGTCTTCTTGAGGAAGGCAAAAGATACATCTGCTCGTTAAGTTATATTATTATGAGTGTAATTTACTAAAGTCTAAGTCATTATACAATCTTCTTGAGAGCTCCTTTTGCCTGTTGCGTTCTTTCTCACTTTAACTTTAGGCACAAGCATGACCTTTTTAGGCACATACTCTTGATTCCCTGGGTTTTACAGAAGACAATAGGTGCTCATATTTGGCATATTTCTTTGAGCAGTACATGGAAGTTGTATTTCACAGAACTCGAGCTTCACGAAAGTCGTCTAGAGGAGTAAAAGGTTTCTCTCCTGGCAACAATGCCATCATAGTGCTGTTAAAAGTTAAAGCACATTGCATTCCCTGCACCTGCATGCTTGTAGCCAGAGGTGAGGAATGCGGAACACTTATTTTATTTAACCACACATGACTCAGGCCTCGCTCCTCCTGACGCCTATTTTCAATGCATTTTGAAGGAGAGCGGTGTTTCGGTTTCGATGTTTGAAACGTGGAAAAGTAAAAGAAACTCCGACCTCGAAGCAGTTTGATCTACTGGCGGAGAGGCGCACTGGGCCTTGCCAAGATGGGTGTGAGATTCGTGATGACTGAGCTGTGACGGACGTGACATGTGACAAGGTGCAATCTGGAAGAAGGCAGATCTGACGGAGAAGGATATCTTGATGAGAGAGAGATCTTCGAACTTAGTGGGAGCGCTAAGTAGCGTGGGGGTGCCGGTACCACCGTGGATGGCACAATCTGTTGGAGGACAGATCTGAGTTGGAATAGAGATACATATTTCTTCTTCAAAGTTGTGAGAGCCACTTGTTGGGGCACCGGTTTTCGATCTCTCTCTCGGAAGTATGGATCTCTCTCTCTTTACTTTTGGTTTTGGCCAAGGGAATGCCACGTTGACAGCGGCACTACTAGACTACTGGAAGCGTCATTTAGCTTGTGTCTAAATTATGATTCTATGGCTAGAGATCGATTGAAGTGAGCCAGAGATCGCCTCCGATGCATCT
Organism: Skeletonema potamos; assembly: GCA_036940105.1. NCBI lineage: Eukaryota > Bacillariophyta > Thalassiosirophyceae > Thalassiosirales > Thalassiosiraceae > Skeletonema > Skeletonema potamos. Next base: position 5,657 of record JALLBJ010000719.1, on the reverse strand, counting down.
GGCGGAACTTCCGAGCGAATCAGAACTTAGAGAGGTCGACATCAGCAGATGTGCTGATGACGCGTCGGAATGTGGCAAGCTATGACTGTCGCAGTGACATCTCAGCAGGACTACCAGGCATTGTCCCAAACCGGCAAGCACGGTCCAAATAGGTATTCGCTTCTTCTCTCTCATCAGCAGTTGTGTCCTCCTTCATCCTCAACATCTCATAATGGCGCTTCATGTCGACATATTTGGTTCTGTCACAGACGAAGGTGCAATTGCACTTGCAGACGGGACACTGCCCCAGTGGGTATTGCTTGCCATCAACTCTGCACCCAAAATGGCACTTTCTTCCCCCTCTCACTAGTGAGTGGAAGTTCGTCAAGCAATGGCAGCGAAGTAGTATTGGCAGAAGCGTTGGATTGGATATCTTCTTGATTCTATTGCCTGCTTCATCAGTGGGAGGGTCCGAACGATCGCCGTTCTCGTACTCCTCCAGATGCTTCTTCTTTTCGATAAACTCCTTCGTGATCTGCCTATTCTTCTTCACATTCTCGTCGAAATCAGGTTCTTTATCGCAAAATCCATGGGTGCAACTAGCACATGGCCATTTACTTGGCTTTCCTCCATCCTCTCCGTACTCCCTCGACATCTTTGCCTTCGACAGCTTCACAGTCTTGCCACTCCTGTCATTGCTATTCTTCTCCCTCTCCATCTCTCCCAAACAATACCTTTGAGCACCCTCTAGTATTTCGATGAAGACAGCCAAATCTCTCAATACTGGCGTTGTAAGCCCATTATTCTCGTGCTGAAGAAGCTCATATACGGACGACCAGGCCTTTGCCATTGCTGCTGCAGCCAACGGCTTTGACATCTTTCCGGCGAGTTTTTTGGCTGGAATATCATTCATCACACGAGACTTTAGGGAAGCACTGCACCTGTCAGCTGCTGAAACGATGGAAGCTTTGTTTCCGATGAGAGTATTCATGTGTAGGATGAGTTTATCTTTGCCATGCGAAGTAGAAGAATTGTCCTCCTTCTTCGCCAGCCTTGTCTCGATAGCAGATTGTAAAGCCGGAGAAATTTGTTGAACCAATAAGGCTGACGTCGCAGAAGGTGGAAACGTAACAACATTAGTACCAGGACGATTCGAACCTACGGCGGCGACGGAGCCATTATTATTTGACATAGCACGAGGGGTGAGGAGAGGTGATGAGGGAGATGAAACAGAATCACCATCACTGTCATTAATTCTCGCTTTATATTTCGCTTGCCAGGCAGCCCTTGCCCTTTTGCTTTTCCAGGTAGGAGGCGATGCTTCGTCGGAGGCTTCGGATGATGATGATGACGACGACGATGAGGACGAGGATCCGAGTACAATACAATTGTCATCTTTCTTGCCCTGGGGGGTGCTTGGCTGGGCCGTTTCCTCTGCACCAGTATTGTAGCTAATGCCATTAGACCCCCCCACAAGACGGGAATCCTTCCGCCGACTCTTTAATGGAGCCTCAGTCTCCCCACTATGCGTCCTCTTCGTACCCGACATGGTTCATGGTTCATGTCATGTCGTGATGGTTTGATTTTGCAGATTCTACAGGCTTGGTACTATTCCTACGTAGCAAAGGCAATTTGGGCAAAATGCGGGCATTAATGCCATTACCGATGGCAAAAATGCCATATGTACGGGCAAAAACAATTGTTCTGGAAAATGTAGTAAGAACGCCCGCCGGCCATTTGTGCCAGTAGCCTCCGCAGTTGTGTAAAACACCAAGCTACATTACTTGCCCAAGCAGTATTGGAGATGACGCGCCCATGTTCCTCCATGCCATCATATTTAATCTTTCAATATTCAATAATCAGATTCACGTGCGTGAGTATTTTTGGCACAGCGTATGGGTTGCGAGGAACACTTCATAAAAAGGAGAAAGGTACACAATAAAAAATGATGAGGTTCCTCCAGCTATCGTTGTTGTTGCTGCCGACGGCAGTGTGCTCTTGGGCGTTCACAGCACTGCCCTCAAGTAGAACATCACTAATCGCCCTATCATCCGTATCCAAATCACCCGAGCTATGGAAAGTCGAAAGAGTCGATCACATCTCCGAGTGGACGTCGAATCATAAATCCTATCCGAATCCGCTAACACTCGAAGATAATATCCCATCAGCATGGTTTGTCGGACTAAATGATGCTGTGGCTCTCAAGGTGCAAATTGATGCACTGGAAACGATTGATGAAACGTGTGTCTTTTCTGTGGACGACAACTGCGAAGATGATGATGATGAAGAGTGTAACGTAGGCCGTGCAGGAATAAACGCCGAAGCATTCGTATTGGCAGGACCACGAGCAGAAATCAGTTTTGATCCTTCCATATCCAAAGCAGCCGTAGTCACTTGCGGGGGACTATGTCCAGGACTTAACACGGTTGTACGTGAACTCGCCATGTGCCTCTCGCGACAATATGGAGTGCAACAGATTGTTGGCATACCTCAGGGATATCGTGGCTTCTTGTATCCAGAGGAATGGAAGAGTCTCGACGAAACTGTGGTGCAGAATCTACACAATCAGGGTGGATCGATGTTGGGTTCATCACGTGGTGGTCATGATACTGACGCTATTGTTGACTCCCTTGTAAAGTTTGGGATCAACTTATTGTTTGTCGTAGGTGGCGATGGCACTGTGCGTGGCGCTGCCAAGATTGCTGAGGAAGTGAAGCGTCGCGGATTGGCTATTAGCGTTGCATGTATCCCCAAAACTATTGATAATGACATTCCACTTATTGATAGAACATTCGGGTTTGAGAGTGCTGTTGAGGCGGCAAGGGATGCTATCAACGTGGCCAATACGGAGGCGGAAGGGTTTCCTTTCGGTTTGGGCGTGGTCAAAGTAATGGGTAGGAACAGTGGCTTCATCGCAATGCATTCTGCTCTAGGCAGCTGTGTTGCAGATTTAGTCTTGGTGCCCGAGGTGGACTTCTACTTGGACGGAAAGGGTGGTATAGTTGATCATCTCTACGAGCGATTATTGGCACATGATAAAGCGGTTGTAGTTGTGGCAGAAGGTGCTGGACAGAAGCTCATGGCAGAATTGGGTGCTGCGGGGGAGGAGGTCAAAGATGCATCTGGTAATGTCCTTCTCGATGATATTGGCCCTTGGCTTTGTAAGCAGCTCAAACAGAGGCTGGACGAAAGGCTAGAGAAAGCATCTGTTCATGGTGACAAGTTGACGTTGAAATATGTTGACCCATCCTACATGGTGAGAGGTATTCCACCAAACACTGCAGATAATCTGTATTGTCTACAGCTTGCTCACAATGCAGTACACGGAGCGATGGCCGGGTTCTCAAGTTTCATCGTAGGATCTGTTAATACGAAGGAGTGTTATGTCCCGATAGGCTTGGTGGCTAACAAGCGTAACGTCATCGATACAAGCCACCAATCTCTCTGGGAAATGGTGGTGTTTTCAACTGGACAACCGTCATTTCAGACCAACGTCGACGAGGATGACAACGAGGCAATTACCACTGCATCGGGCGGCAAATTAATTTGACTATGAGGGGAAAGATGGTAGAGTTCAGCAAGCGAACTGTTGAGTCCTGAGGTTACTTGCGGTTATGTTTCCATCAAGTACGGTTCAAGGACGGCAATCAAGCCATTTCTAAATAATTAAGTCAAATAGACCTTTCGTGACCAAATGAGTGCATAAAAATAAACCTGGGTTTTGTAGGAAGCAAAGTTTATTTATTACCTTGCACAGTTTGGAGCCGACTACTGATCGCTGTTGGTAGTTAGTATCACACTTACCTAACAGCTCCGTCTACACCAATAACTTGTTAGCTGCCCCATAAAACAATAGCCCAATGAAAGTTGCTATGGCATACCCCACATTTCCGACTATTAGCGATGGCGTCAACAAAGAGTCCCATTGACTAGACTGTGCAAGAGCCGCAGCTGTGGCTGGTCCACCAATGGCAGCAGAAGAACCAGTCAACAGACGCTGAGGAGCAAAAACCTTCTTCCAATACCTCGATTTGTCCATCTTTGTCAATTCCACTAACTTTTTGAGTGAAAATAGTGTAGCTCCGTGGACACTGTACAATATTATCAAAAACGATGCAATTGAAGGAAAAGATTGTTGTATTGATTCTTTCAATCTCCACCCAGGTGCACCAGCTGTTGCAAAGAAGAGATACAGTAATGACGTGCCCAATGTTTCTCCAGCCTTTGCGATACTGTTGCGTTTTGCATCGCCACTGCCTTTCCTCTCAAACGTTGGCGATAAGAACAAGTTGGGCGGATAATATGTAGAGAAGATGACCGTCAAGAGTGTTGTGATTGGTAGGGATAGATTGAGTGGACTGCTTGTCACGTAATGTAGTTTTGAGTTGATAAACTGCCCAGCAGCGGTTAAGACTGCAGCAAGTGTAAATGCGTGTGAAAGTGATTCTACTGGTGATAGCTCGCAACTACCCCCACTCTCTCTATCGAGTCCATCTTCCTTTTCTTTTGCAGTAATACTAATGCCAATATCATCTTCATCAACTACATCTTTGTATTTTGAAGCGAGCAAGCTCACAAGTGGAAAATAAACTAATGCCATGACATTATCAACGCAAAGTCCTGCCGCAATGCCCTCAGGGCATGCATTCAGGCACGAACAAACCGCCATGTAATTAATCCCTCCCCCGATATTTTTAGCCAACAGGGCAGCTGCTATTTTCAACCCATCATGATTGGGAACAGACGCCAAAAGTGCCCGTGGAATGGTGCTAATTAAGCAAGCAATCATGGCTCCAGCCAAAGTTCCAAATGATGCAATTAAGAACGAACCCAATAAACTCCCACACTGTCTCAGTGCGCTGCCCCTCAGACTCGTCCCAAGAAGAAGTAGAGGAGTGGCCAACGTGAGAGATATTGTCTGTAGAAATGCACTCGATGGACTCCCCCCAGGCGGAAGGATAGTCATCCATTCTGCTGCAGAAGTAGACAATTGAGATGGCATTACACCTACACTGGACAAAACAAATGCAACTGCCATTGCTGTTACCGGAGCACCAAGAAGTTTACCAAGTAAAGTTTTCTTCCCCAAAAGTTGAGCAGAGGAAGCTGTGAAGGATAATACAGCGATATTCCCCCAATCATTAGACGAACTTATTAGAGACGGCGACGGTGCAGCATAGAGAATGGTAGAAGAGGACAACGTCTTGCTGAAAATTGCGTCGTTGAGGGATTGTGATGGCATCGCATTCAATTTGCTAAATGATGATGGCGATGGAAATGCATTTGTTTGGGGGCACATAAGATATGCGCCGATTGCCATCGCTGAAAAAAGCCGAAGTCTTCTCTCAAAGACTTCGTAGCAGCAATTAATTGTAGAACGGCGAGGAGGCATTATTATAGAATATTCTTGTGATTGGCGTTGTCGGCGGAGGGCCTTACTTTACACTCTGGGTAAAAAGCATAGAGAACTCTATCTCCAATCTCCTCTCATGCTACCGGCGTATGAATACTCCAATTGCTGGTTAAAAGATTGTCTCTTGGCATTAGTACACCATTACCTACCACCAATGGCCTAAGCTTTTGTCTCTATGGTACAGTGGAGTAGGGCGAACTATACCCCCCGGGGGGTATAAAAATTTTGGCTAGGCTGAGTTCGAGGGGGGTATAACTTGAAAGTT
>JALLBJ010000718.1:4958-19202 GCA_036940105.1 Skeletonema potamos | reverse complement strand
TCGTTAACGTTCCCAGTCGGTCTCCATCCTTTTTGGATCCCGCGTAACGTCACAGGTCTTATGCCTCTGTAAAGTTATCAGAACTTTCCCACTTGTCTCAGCTATCTTGATTAACTTCGATTTATTTAACTACACACGACTATGTAGTAATAGGTACTATGTGTCGGTGGTACTTCTGACGTGTTAGATGATAGATCTCTTGAACGTTCTGGATTCGTACATAAGTAGGAATTAGTACCGAATCTACCAGATTGTTCCTCCTAATTTTTGGTCTTGCTCACTCTTAACCATACTTATCTTCTTCCGCCGATCATCTCCAGCCTTAACCTTAATAACTATAACACTGGAGAAACAAGCGATAACAACAATTCATGTGACGTTGAAACCCGTCGAAAATGGGTATTAAAAATAGCTCTATGCGTGTTAAACCCTCCAGAGATTCGACTGCTCGATTGGCTGAGTATGAGTATGAGGAATTTGAAACTCCAGGTGATGGTGATGGTGGTTTTGATGCTATTGCACGCGCTATTGCTGCGGCTTGTCAGAGGAACCCTGAACTCAAAGAGGCAATCAAAAATCAATGCTTCAATAACCCTAAAACACCAAGACCAAATTTGGCAGAGATTAAATTGTCTTATGATAAGGATGGATGGACACGTACTATTCGTGCCACCGATATGAAATTCCAATGGACACGGTTTGATACAGATGGGAATGTTGATACACTTCATCGTTTCGATACGGAGCGAAGTGCATATGTGCGTAAATTAGATTGGGAGGCGGATGATGATTGGATGCGGAAGGGACGTGTCTCATTGGTCACACCTGATTTGGGTGCGGTGGATTCGAAGATCAAAAGTGCCAATGGTACTGATTTGGTGACCTTCCAAGATATTGCCACCGCGCAGAATAAAAGTTATGAGGATAAGATACAGTGGTTTCAAGATACGTGTGCTCAATTGTGTGTGGAGTGGAATGAAGGTCATATGAGGATGAATGTCCGTCGTGAGTACTTGTTGAGTGATTCCATGGAGGCGGTGATGTCATTAAGTCGGAAGGATTTGAGGAAGGTTTGGAGATTTGAATTTATTGGGGAGGCGGGGATTGATGCTGGTGGATTGGCACGAGAGTGGTTTGAGTTGGTTACCGAGGAGGTGTTTGATCCGGATATGGGGTTGTGGCAGACTAGCGCGACACAAGTTGTGCCACCGGCAGCAATTCAATGGCAATGGGGGTCGGAAGAAGAACAAGGACAAGGAGGGGTGCTGCAAGAGGAGGAACAAGCTGTTGTGAGGAATTCATTTGACGTTGAAACCCCGTCGAACATGGATAGTAACAATATCAGTATGTATGTTTCTGATGATAACAGAGATTCGTCGTTTAACGCTATTGCACGTGCTATTGCTGCGGCGTGTAAGAAGAACCCTGAACTCAGAGAGGCAATCGCTAATAAATGCATCAAACCTGCGGAGCTTAGTTTCGAGGAACGATCAGTCGACTCCGAACTCACGGATCCAACTATCATTTCAGAAGACACTAGGAATATGGACATGGAGGCACCATTGGCATTGCAGCGCCCGCAGGCAATAAATGAGGTAGGACGAATGTACACCAGACCTTTAATGGCTATTTATGAAGGAGCGGAAACGAAATCCACCACATCATCAAATCAGATTTGTGGATGGACACGTACGATTCGTGCCACCGATATGAAATTCCAATGGACACGATTTGATACAGATGGGAATGTCGATACACCTCCGCGTTTCGATACGGAGCGAAGCGCATATGTGCGTAAATTAGATTGGGAGGCGGATGATGATCGTATGCGGAAGGGACGTGTCTCATTGGTCACACCCGATTTTGGTGCGGTGGATTCGAAGATTCAAAGTGCCGATGGTACTGATTTGGTAACCTTTCAAGATATTGCCACCGCGCAGAATAAAAGTTATGAGGATAAGATACAGTGGTTTCNATAGTAACAATAGCAGCATGCATGTTCAACCCTCCTCTTCCCACAATGATTCTGATGATAACAGAGATTCGACTGCTCGATTGGCTGAGGAATTGGAAAGTCTAGGGGACGGTGGACTTGATGCTATTGCACGCGCTATTGCTGCGGCTTGTCAGGGGAACCCTGAACTCAAAGAGGCAATCGCTAAACAATGCTTCAAAGCTGGCGACTCATTTGTCCCAAGCACTACTGAGATGAGTTTGGATGAAAGGACAGTCAACTCCGAACTCACGGATCCAACTTTCATTTCAGTAGACACTACGAATATGGGCATGGAGGCGCAATTGGCATTGCAGCGCCCGCAGCCAATAAATGAGGTAGGACGAAAGTACACCGGAACTTTAGTGGCTATTTATGAAGGAGCAGAAACGCAATCCACCACATCATCAAACCAGATGTGTATGGAGATTAATCCTGCCAGTGGTGAGTTTTTACACTTTGGTTTGTTGGTGGTGGTGGAGTGGGAATGCCTTCATTTGTTGTTCTAGTTGTTGTTCGTCTTCAATGTCCAACTCACACCGTTCGCATAATTCATCCTCTTCATTTCTCCCTCCGTCCCTCTATCTCCCCCTCTTTGTCCCACATTGTAGAGATTGCCTGTCCTGACGATCATCTCATCTACTTCCGATTCATCGGACGTGTCATGGGCAAGGCAATGTTCGATCGTCAATTAGTCAAAGGTCACATGGTCAAACACCTTTACAAGCACATCTTGGGATGGCCTATCATGTTCAACGACTTGAGGGATATTGACGAAGAATATTACAACTCCCTGAAGGGATTGAAGGATATGGGTGCCGATGTGGAGCACTGCTGCATTGACTTTACCGTAACGGAAGAAACTCTTGGCGTGAAGCGAACTGTGGAGTTGGTTCCCAACGGGGCTAATATTGATGTAACCGAGGAGAATTTACCCGAGTATATTGAGGCGTGTCTTAAGTACCGTTTGTTTGGTCGGTATGAAGCTCAGTTGAATGAGCTTCTACTTGGATTCTTCGACGTCATCCCCGAACCCTTACTGACAATATTTGACTTTCAAGAGTTGGAATTGCTCATGTGTGAAGGATGAAGGTGAAGGGTAGCATGGGGCCGGTAGCATTAATACACCATTACCTAATTTTACGTGATACGATATGAAGGTGCAAGTGGTAAGAAAAATCTCTATACTGTCCTTTCTTGGCTGGAAAATGGACGAGGAGTAGGCACAGGCGAAGGGTTGCCTGAGATGTAGCTGTAGTGGAAGAATTGTTTTAGGTGATTGAACAGAGACACAGATGGATCAGTTTACTGGAGATTTTATTTTTATTTTTATGTAGAAGCAATTTTTATACGTTTGGATAAAGAGTAGAGGATTGGATTAAAGCTGTGCTCTTCCCAGAATTGGAATAGTGTGAATATGAGCACTATATCACTTGTACAGGACCTTCTTGCCTTAATTTAGAAATCATTTGCATTGACTTTCAAATTGCTAGCAACTCAACTCCTTTGTTGACGAGATGAACAATCCAAGTGTTGATGTGAATCATGCTGGTGGCTATCGCGCGAAGGGCTTGTTATGCTGCCTTGCTAGTATGTTAATGTTACAAAATGAATGTTCATTTGGATACGAGTTTTGAGTTATTGAACTAAACCTAATTTTGTGTCTAACATCCTTCATCATCTATGATCTATTGCATTTGCCACACCTTACTACCTACACCTACATGTCAATCATCACGTGTATACAATGCGAGCGGAGGAGCATCCGCATCGATTAAAATCTCATCACCAAGCTCAAGATTATGATACAAATGGGAACCATCAATAAAAATTCGCCCTTTCTGCGAATTCCACCTTAGATGCAATTTCTCTCCCTTCTTAAATATTGCATTGTTCTGATCTTTCAATTCATCCTTGTTCGCGGCATTTTCAATCATGTGCTCTCTGATAAGATATTGCAAGTTTTCGGATGTTATGTCCATGGGCATTCCTCCGGCTGCGGCCATGGCAGCTGAGGAGCCTGTTCCGGTGCATACCCATAGTCCTGATGACCAAACATTCAAGCTATTGTCCACATCGTATAGCTTACCACCAAATCGAGTTACCGTGCCATATTGTGATTTTGGAAGGTAGCTAGGATCAGTCATGCTCCCAAGTTTTTGTATCTGTGGCTCTTTTACCTGCTGCAACCACCCCATTCGAAATCGACTAACAGCTGCAGGACTCGGATTTGCAATCAACAAATCATTCAACGCTGGCACAAGACGTGTTTCACTAAAAGTTGATTTGACGATGCATTGTATTCTCGATCTTGTACTGAGTATTCCTCCCCCATGCAAAATTCGTGGTAGTTTCCCTTTCATGTTCACAGAGGTACATGCACATAGAGCACCGTGAGATGTACGCTCATCCGTCTTTTTCTTCTTTACAATTCTTAAACAACAAATAATGTCAGCAGCAGTGAATAGTGAATATACGAAGAAACGATTAGCCTAATGCAAAAATCATTGATCATATTATTATCCGATGTCAAATCACCTCACCTATGCTCCTCTGACATGGGATCCGAATTAACCCCCAACAGTGGAATAGTCCCCTGGAGCAAATCTCGTATTGTGAGTTAATTGAGAGGAAGAAGGCGAAAAATCGATCAAACAACACGAAGTAATTAAGTGACTTACATGATCCAAAAAGTGAGCCGCACTCAACACCGTTCCTAACGAGCGAAGAAGTATTTGTGTGAGTATTGAAACAAAAGAGTGATGAAAACGCGAGCAATATATACACCAAAAGAGGGAGTGAACGTACCATCTCCGCCAATGGCTATTACCAAATCCACATCCGCAAGATGCTGCCTGTCAAGTTCTACTCGGTTGACACAAGAGAATTCCAAATTGTTGCGTTTTAATATATCCAACAAGTCATTGACGCATTGTTGATGGGTTTGGTAGCGAGATTCAAGACGTTTCCAACGGAGTGCCTTGGGTGCCTGGCCACGTGCACGAAGTTGGGAGTATTCTTCAAATGCAGTTTGTTTTATAACGACGAGGAGTCGTCGGAACGCTGGTGAAGTTGACATATCGAGTTCTAATAGTGAGGTTTATGTGCGGATCATCGAACCTTCTTCTTCTTCTTTTGCACTGCGCAATGCAATTTTACTCAATCTCTTTCTGGAGAGTTGTTCTGATTGAGTAAAGGGCAACAGCAGCGAAGTTGGAAGATCTTCGTGTTGTTGAGGCAGCAATTTTTGCATGAAAAATTGTTCCGAAAGAAAGAAGATGCGTGTGAGAGGATTTTTTGGGTATCTAATTCCACCGTTGCAAACGCTCGTAGACGGAACGATCATGGCCAACATCCAACATCCACTTCTCACACCCATCAAAGGTGTTTGTGGCCACACGATGGTAACACACTTCGTGATATACTCGTCAGCTGCTCTCTTGAACATCTGCTCTTTTGGGTTGGGATTTGCTCCACCACCACCGGTTGTGAGATCTCCTGCTGCCCCTCGAAGCACAAGAAGATGCGTCGGCACTCTACTCTACACGAGTGATGATGATGATGTCGACTTTCAAAAAGGCACTGTATCATCGTCAACATCAACAGCACTATTATACCCAGTGATTAGCAAAATAGCCGGCAAAGAATGGACTGGATCTTGCCGATATGTCAATTCAAATTTACAGCATGTCAAAAATCTCAAACTATTTGGCGGAGTTAAATACGATATTGATGATGGAAAGAAGTTGACTCTATCGAGCTTTTTAACATTTCCAAATGGTCAAACTAGACAAGTTGTTATGCAGGGGGAACGTCGTAGTGGCAGCAATAATGAGAACAGTGACGACATCCTAACATTGAACCCCGTTGAGAATGGGGGGCCAATTGTCATGAAGTTATCCGAGATTGCTCCCGATACAATTCTAATCAACGAAGTGGAAAAGGAGAGTGGTAGGATCATCATGACTTCAAGTATATCCATTGTTCAAACACAGAGAGGAATAGAATTGGTGGGTGTTTCACATGAAGTGGGAGATGCGAAGGATGTTATTGAGGGGCATCAGCTTTGGAGAATGATGGATCGGTCTGCACAACAGAAGGTGGTGTTGAGTAGAGAGTTTGAGTAGTGGGTGGTAAAACGATGATAGCATGCACATGGTGCACAGCGAAGAATAAAAATAATACACCTTACGTTGGAGATTAGAGACCATCAATAAGTAGAATATAACTATTCCTATCTTACTAAACTCTAAACAACATGTCAAATCTCTGTCTCTCTCGCAGCTGCAGACCCCCCCCCACAAACACACACATAGGCACCGCGCTTATCTTCTTCTACATTACAACTAACTCAAAAACTGATCATCATTAAGTTGAACTTTGGCACGATCAAGCTTGGTCTTGAGATAATACGCATATGACGAAATAAGAACGAAGGAACAACCAAATAATCCAATAAAAAGACTAGCAGCCGAGCTAGTAGTATTGGATCTACCCTCCTTGTAGACAAGACTAATGCCTTTCATGTATTGACAGGCACTGCTGTCACTACCTCCATTGCTCATGTTTTGTTCACACTTCCCTGCCGTTTCATATAGCGTCTCGCAACCCTCCATGACTGCATCCGCATCCTGTTGGTCATTATCATTGGCGTTGGTCCCCTCCTTGCATGACATGCACTCATTCCCAACCATGGTGGCTTTCGAATGAGGTAACTCCTTCCCAGTGACGGTAGTATACGTCTCTTGACCACCATACACGTCAGCAAGGTTACTACAAGTGTCATCAGTAAAGACACCCATCAGAATGGAACTTCCATCACTAGAGCAGTATGTTCCAGTGTAATATTCTCCATCATTCAACTGTGTGCACTGAACCATATCCTTCAAATCCCAATCATTGTTTTGTTGTGCATTGTTATTATCGGCAGCATCAAGGTAGGTCTGAAGGTAGGTATTCATGTCGATAATGTAGTCTCCATATCCCTCCATGCACCCATAGGCATTATTGGAAGAACAAGTATTGCTAGGACAAAGACGGAAACGAACGAGGTTCAAGTTGGCAAGTTTTACACCATTTTCACCATCAGCATCGTCATTCCATTGGGATGTGGTATGACATCCTAGAAATTTGAGAGAGTAGTTGGCTACCCAACTGTAGTCAATTTCTTGATTACCATCGAGACGTCTGGCGCTTGAGAGGAGTTTTTGACCGAGGTTGGAGTTGGAAGTGATGGACGGGGCGGCGGTAGAAAGGCCGATGACGGCGGTGAGGGTTAGTGCAGTGTTGAGCGTCATTGTTACTCTGTTGATTATTGTCGCCGCCGTTTCTTCTTTTTGCATCTGTATGGTAGTGTGTTGTAGAGGAAAGATGTTCAGAAGCATCAGCGTGCGTTTTGGATGGAGTTGTTGGCGATTTGTTAATTTTCTTGCAAATGACACACATGAAGATACCATCCTCGATTGATGGGTTCGCTTTTCGCTCGCTAAATCGCACTTCCCATACCACAACTACGTAACCAAAACCATCAAGCGAAAACATCATCACCATTATTGCATGTAAAAGAAGCAGAGAGCCGAAGCCCGTTCAGCGGCAGTATAGCAGTATAATAAGATGCGGGCATCATCATCATCATCATCAACTTTGATCGTCATAATAGCGGCGGTATTATCGTCATCCGCAGCTGTCAATTATTGTGCGGCGGAAAGGAGTCGTAATAGCCACACATCACTTCTTCATCGGCATGGCAGACTAACAACGAGAAGGCAATTGAATCTTCAATCACATCAGCAGCATCGAAAAGAGAGTATCGTGAATAATCATTATGATTTGGCGAGGTACATTGCAACTATTGTTCGAGGAGGCGGAGGAGGAGGATCATCGTCGGCCGCTGCTGCCAGTAACCCCAAATCATCCAACGGAGCCAAAGTAAGAGTAGCCACGAAACTACCAAACGACACAACGTCATCGAAAACATCATCAGTGATGGATGGTACAGCACCACCCATCATCATTCGAGGAGGAGCTAACAACAAAAGTAATGACGGAAGCATATCCATATTCGGTGGCCGAATCAATGCACGAGCACTCGCCACACTTTCCATGGCAACTTGCATGTCCCTTCACTACCTCGCCTACTCCCTCGCCCGCCCGGCCACCATGACACTCTTCACATCCACCCGATTAGGGTTTGGGAACAACGTATCCGCCTACCCCTTTGCCATGACGTTTATAAGTCCCGTAAGCTTCGTCTTACTGTTATTCTATGGACATGTACTCAATAAACTTGGACCATTATTGGCATTAAAGCATACCACCTTGGGATGTGCATCAATATTGGGATTGTCAAGTGTACTACTCTCCAAATTGGATCCACAAATCATTGAGGGGAATAATACTACTACCATATCCATATTCACACGGTACATCGTTGGAGCATTATTCATCTTCCGAGAAAGTTATGTCCAACTTATCACATCGCAACATTGGTCCTTTATTAGTTCGGTATTGACACCCAATCAAAGTTCGACGTGGTTTGCACCCATTAGTGGATTGACTAGTGTTACAAGTGCCTTGGCGGCGATGGGTGTGGGAAAGTTGAGTGGGATTTGGGGATTGCAGGGTGTTTTGGGTGTGGCGGCGTTAGTTTTGGGTATGAGTGTGGTATTTGGTGAGGCTGCGTATGGTATTGCTGAAAAGGTTCGTATATTATTTATGTGCTCTTTTATCTTGTTCGTTTGGTTTCCTTTTTGTTTGATGGACAAATAATTGCTGACAGTTTGCTCCACCTTCTTTCAATCCCTCACACACGTCCTTGATACATCCTAGAATGGTTTCAATCCAGCAGATGAACACAAAAAGAAGCATTCCAAAAACAACAACAACAACAACAACAACAAGGGCAAATCATCAACATCTTCCTCTAAAACCAATAATGAAAGCAACGAAGAAAGCAGTAGTCTAATCACCAAAGCAAGGGATGTATTCACGAGAGTCCCTACATTGTGGGCTCTATTTTGTGAAATATTGGCATGTCAGGGATTATCTACATTGTTGAATGTGTTGACTGTTACTAAGGTGTCGGAGGTTATTTCGGATGATACAGAGAGGGCAGGTTGGATGGGAAATGTGAGTCTTTGTTGTATATTCTGTATAAGATCGAGATACAAGTTGTAGTGTATGCTTATTTTTGTACGCATGACCAATCTAATCCTGATGCACAATCCCCCGCCTTCTCTTTGCTTCGTCTGCAAACATCCCTCAGTTCTTTGCCACAATCAACGTACTTAGCTGCGTATTTCAATTCGGTATCCTACCCGCAACTTCCTCATACACGGAACCCAGCATGCTATGGAAAGGAATGCCACTACTCATGCTGGCAATTACTAGCTTTTTATCCTTTCCAAAGTTGAGTGGCGGGATTAATGGAGATCCTTCATTGAATTTGATTGCATCCGCATTCTTGGTAATGAAGACATTGGAGTTTTCCGTCCGAAGGATGCTTGATGAGATGGTCTATGTACCCCTCGACTTTGAGAGTCGATTCTTGGGTAAGGAAGTGATTGGAGTGCTCGGGTATCGCTTCGGCAAGTCGGCTGCCTCTCTTGCACTATCTGCGTTGACGTCGTCCTTTGGTACTATTGGTTTACGTGAGTTGTCGTACTTTACTACGGGTGCCGCGAGTATTTGGCTTGTGGCGGCATGGAAATTGAGTGCATTGGTACCCACGAGGGCAGAAGCGGAAGAGGCGTATGCCAAAATGAAGAAGAGTACGTGAAGGAGGTCAAAGCATGAAATAAGAGGAAGAGCATCAGCTGATATTAGGCAATGTAAAGTAGTAGATAACAAGCCAAAGGCATGAAAACAGCGTGTCAAGACGTGCGTTAGGATTACTTGAAGCTAATCTATACTTCTTACTTTGATCTACACTGGCCCTTCCTGTAACATCATATCACTTTCACCAGCGAAGCCACACAAAACATTATTCACTAGTGAGTCAAGATCGACGTCATCCATTGAAACCCCAGCAATTGTCGTAGGCTCGTCACTCTCCACTCCTATCTTCTCTGCCAAAGCTGTAATCCCATCCGGCATCTTCGTGGATCTCCCTTGTTTCATCTGTTGTCCCCATGCCTTCATTGCCCTATCTGTTGGTGGTGCATTAGCATCAGATTGAAATATCTCTGCAGCTCGTTTGTTCAGTTTAGCAAGCCCTTCAATGTTGAATACACGCGCTTCTAGCTCGGCGAGAGAGTGATACAGAGGAGCATGTAACGGGTTGATTTCGATTCCCTTTTCTAATAGCTCTCTGGCCTAAAAGGTGCATAAAGGAGCGACAGCAAACGAACAAATGTAGGCGAGTGAGCTAGTAGCTAAAATCGAAAATATATAATGCGTCACACATGTCGAACGTACACTGTCAATCTTTCCTCGACTTATTTCATGTTCAGCCAGAGCTATGTAGAGTGCTGCGTCACCAGGAGCGCATTCAATCCCTCGTCTCAATATTAATCCTACCAATCCATGATTGTCCATCTTCTCTTCAATCTGCGCTGCCACAAGCCACCCAGACCCATTTCGTTTGTCTCTAGTCAAAGCTTCGCCAATGAGGCGTTTGGCTGTTATGACATCACCGTCTCGTAATTCGAGGCATGCCCATGCCTGATAGAGAGAGACGTGATTCGGACATTTCTCAATACCCGCAGCGAATAATCTGGCATTTGGGGGAACAATATAAGTGAAAATGTGAATAATTAGTTCATGATTGTCGCATTAATATAAGGGGGGTGTCTGGGGAGTATGTTCACTTACATTCTGGCTGTCCCGACATTGCCCTTCCAGCTTTCAAGTGTGCCTGAGTAAGTGTTACAATTAAGGAGAACATAAGTTAGACACATACGATAGCAAAAAGCCACGACGAGAACTTCAACCATATCAATCACATAGTGCACCGATCAGAGTCAACCCAAATTGTCCAACTGGCTTATAGGACAGGGCCTTTCATTGTCCTCTGCATCTATCGATCAGACGGGGAAAGAATGACTTCGTCACTTCGTAATGCAATAACATCGCCTCTTGCTCGATAGAATAACTCACCATACGCCTGCCACAGAGCTCCGTGGGTTGGAGAATTCTTCAATCCACACTCGAATAACAGCTTGGCTGATCGGAAGTTACCCGCCCTCATTTCCAATACACCAAACGCCTGCCAGGCCTGAGCATGGGTTTGATCGGCCATCAAAGATCGTTCGAACATTTCTCGTGCACCGTTTTCGTTACCCATGCGTGACTCACAAAGAGCCATTGCAAGGAGTAACTGAGGAGAATTTCGACAGTGCCAAAGTCCTTGCTGTATCACCTCCTTAGCATGCTTGGCATTATTGTTCACGTTCAAATCGATCATGGCAAGAGTATGCGCCAAGAAGGCGACATTTTCGTTCCGTGGTGACAGAGTGTTACTTTCACTTGTTGGAAATAGTGCCAATCCCCGCTGAAGAACATTTCGTGCCTCTTCTACCTCCCCCAGTGATAAATGCAGCTTTGCCAATCCATGATATACGGAGGGAGCATCAGTGCAATTGGCTTTGATACCATTTTCATAGATCTGCCTGGCATATTCTGCATTACCCTGCCGTCTCTCAAGATTGCCAAATGCATTGTATGCAGGTCCATGCTTTGGATCAATCATCAATGCCTCCTCGAATAACTTTCGGACCATGGTTATATTGGATGTCTTCGCGTCAATCGGACTGCGCAATTCAAGCAATGCATATGCAATTAGTGTTGGTGCCGAAGGTTCAATCGCCAAACTCGCCGCATACAAATCACGAGCAGATCCTATATTCCCCATCCGCTCTTCGATATTCCCCGCTGCTTGTAATAGCGTGTAGTCCCTGGGATACAATTCAATTCCCTGTCTCAATATCTGACGTGCCTCGGATAGATTCCCCGATTTGGATTCCATCTTTGCCCATGCATTAAAGAGTCGCCCGTCAGTTACCGGGAATATAATCTTCGTCTTCGTTGTCTTCCTTTCGTTACCACCACCGCCGCCGCCATTATCGTTAGTCAGCCCTTCCTTATTATCCTCGTAATGTTTCAATTGTCTCATACAAATCTCTTTAAGCCGTTTCTTCACCACCCTATCATTCACCAATCCTCCACTCGTACCCAACCGTGCCAATGCTACGTAGGCACGACCATCCATAAGTCCCCCCTCTGCTCCTCCTCCTCCTCCTCCTCCCTCTGCACATGCCCGACGCAACAATTCCGAAGCCTTCTCAACATCATTATACACCCGTTCTTCCAATGATGCAGCCGCCAAATAAACCTCGGTACGTTCCCTCCCATTCGATAATTTAGGTAAATACGTCGCATACAATTCCCGTGCCGAATGAAAGTCACCAGACGCAACATACATTTCCCCAAGTGAACATACCAACGCTGCCGATGGTTGATATACCAACCCCTCTTGCCATAATTGCTTCGCCTTACTATGTTCCCCCATGGTATGTTCTAATAATCCATAGGCATGACATACATACCCATTATGTGGATCTAAGTCTAATGCGGTTTGGAGGAGTTGACGTGCCTTGGATGTATTCCCCATGGTGTATTGTTCGTGTATGGCCCATCCATGATACAGATGGGTGGACGTTGGACAATGTATGGTCCCGTTTTGGAAGATGGAGCTTGCCTTACTAGTACAAATATTAGTACAAGTAGTATCACTGTTCGTCTTTGTTGTGGTAGTTGAGGCAGCAGTGCTTCTTCTAGAGGAAGTCGTCTCTTCATCATCATCATCTTCTTCTTCATTGACAATAGTAGTATTGTCATCATCGTCGTTGTCGTCGTCGTCGTCAACAACAACAGCGGCGTTATCATTATCAGACATTACATCCTTATCAGTCCCTCCACCTACTCCCCACCTTCGTCTTATTCTTCTTCTTCTTCCCCCCTTATTATTATCATCATCACCATCACCCCTCCTCCTCCCACTATTATTCCCACCACGCTCACGACGACTTTCCAACCGTCCCCATGCCAAATATGTATGAGCATCATATGGTTGTAACGTTGTTACAATATATTCATACAAATTGGATGCCTCACGCCACAACCCCTGCTTTTCAAGTAGTTTTGCTTTCGTGTAGAGGAAACGTACTTGACGTTTTTTATTTTGAGTTATGGAACATTTGTTTTTTGGTTTGTGGGTGTGGTTGTATGATGATGATGATGACTTTCGTTTGTTGTTGTTGTTGTTGTTGTTGTTGCGGGGGGATGTTTGTTTCGTTTTGAATGATGAGGATGCGTTTTTGTTGTTGTTGTTGTTGTTGTTGTACGATGATGATGAAGATTCATCACCCTTCTTCTTTTTACCAACATTATAGCGTTGAACATTTTGCTTATTTTCCAATTGTTCAATTTGCAAATCAATTTGTGATTTGGAAACGAATGTTGTAGTAGTTGTTGTAGTAGTTGTTGGTGGTGGTTGTCTCTTATTGTTTGGTTGAGTAGTTTCGGCTGAAGTACTACTAGTCATCATCAATAGTAGCGATGATGATGATGACTTTGCATGCTGCCTCCTGGATTCATCAATGAATGAAAGGTATGCTGCCCAATCATTCTTTGAAGATGCTATTATTGAAGTTCGTGATGAACGACGTTGTTGTTGTTGTTGTTGCCATCGTCTTCTTCGTCTTATTGCTGTAGCAGCAGCGCCATTATATTCGTTTGCAACCAAGAATGCAGCAGCATTGGTAGCGGCGGGTTTTGCTGCAAAGTGAAACGAAGAAGAAGATAATGACCACCGAGCAGCATGCAATGATGATATGCAATATGCACTAAGCAGCACCAACATCAATGTCATCTTCAGTAGTCGACGACGACAATGATGATGATGATGACTTCTAGTCTTCCTCCTTCTTGGTGGCATTACTGTATTATGATCTCGAGCGCAGCAGCAGCAGTAGCTGTTTCGTCGTCCACTGCCACTGTGGTTGTTCATTGTTTCTACAGAACCACTGCATACGTCGTGTGCATAATATATTATATATGTGATGTTGTGAGAACCGCCCCCACACACAAAACAACTATCGAATAATACTAATAATCCCTTTCAGAGCAATGTAACAGCTATATCATCAAAGACCAGGAGGAGTCATCATCTATTTATCGCTCAGCTTGCCCGCACAGTTGGTTGCGGTCGCCCTTGGCTTGGTTGGGGTTTGGAGGTTTGGGGGTCGTCTGGG